>KK903391.1:50603-67349 GCA_000696445.1 Aquilaria agallochum | reverse complement strand
AAACATAATTGCTGGATTAATGCCTTAATAAAATTTCATGACTCAATGTGCAAAAATACAATCATCTCATGACTGGCTTTTGGGCACAACACTAACAAAGGGTGCCTAAGGGTTGCAATGATAGAATGACACTCCGTAACATCCAAAAACTCTCTCATCATCTAAGGGTTTTTTTATAGTCTTTTGAATGGTAAGTGCACCTCATGAAAGAACTAGTTGGTGGGCCATAATAAAGGCACCTTTAGATGAGGTGGAAGTTTAAGCATGGTCGAGACCTTAGTTGTACCTTAAAGTTTAAGGCCTTGATGAGGAAACCTTAGTAATCCTGGTGGTTTCTTCGGGAATTGGGAATTATGAGTCCAACAATGATCATTGCTACCCCACCAGTTTGAACCAAGTAATGGTGGATAGGTGTGTGCCTTGAGTTAAGGTTCAGTAACCTTGTAGCCCAGGCAAGATTACTTGAGGTGCAAGTGAAAACCTAGCAAGTTCTTTAGAACTCAAGTGAGGTGGGCCAACCATGTTCACCTGTACAACATAAGGGAGGTCAGAACTAGTAATGAATTTTACTAGTTAGGCTAGTAAGCAATGCTTGCTAGTAGACAAGGCTTTGCATTGTAGTTTAAGGACTAGGTAGAGGACAAGTACCAAGGGACTGAAATGTGTGCACATAGGTTTAGCCTTACACTGTATGAGTTCATACTAGATTACATATACATATATATATGTGTATCCTTAGTGTTTTCCTTGTAAGTTGAAGAGCCCTTACTGAGAATTGTAAGGTTCTCTCTCCCTTAGTTTCATGTTGTGTAGATATTGAGGTTGATGGACCCGACAATCCTTAAGGTTTGTTGTGGTAGTTTCTATTCCAAGTATCTTGCTTTGAGAGTGCTTAAGATTGTAGTTATTTGGCTACTTGTTAGTTAAGTTATTATTGTATTAACTATAATTTTCTTGGCCATAAAGGCTAGTGAGCACATGGAGGACCATTGAGGCTTGCCACCTGGATCTATCATCTAAGGTGGAAGCTAGTTTATTGGATCTTAGTAATACTAATCCTATACATGTACATTGGTTGCCTTCAATGTGTATGAATAGAGTTATGGACTCTAAGGTTACTTTTGGGTGTACCATTGTTTAAATGTGCACACACGGTTAATTATATGTAGGATTAATGTCCATGCGACAAAGGTTTTGTATGTTTTGACACTATGAGCATTGGTTTTTATGTAAATGCCTAGGCTATATAAATGTTTTATGATTTTCCACCTGCTCAAGTTAAAGCAACTCTTGCATGCATAATTGTATTCCTAGGTTAAACAACTAATACCATGAAGTTTTAACCAAGGTGCATATAATTAAATGGCCAATTACAACCAGCATGAGATTTGTTCCCATAGGCTTCCTAAGCAGGGCCAGAAGAGGCCATTGCATAACTAGTTCACAAAAGACAACATTTGAAGTGAATATTGTGTACGTCATTGCTTTAACACTAGAACATCCAAGGTATGTGTTATGCCTTGAAATTTGATTGCCTACAATTTATTGAAACCATTTAATATTTTAGTTACCTATACAAGTAAGAAGTATTTACTGTATAAATGGGATTAAAAAAGTATAGCACTCTTATGAGCTTGTTCTTCTAAACACTATGCATGTAGAGTTCCTCAACTCCAAGGCTATGGGTTTACATAACTTTGTTCACGTAATCAATATTGTCCATTCAAAGATGTTATTGTCTCCCTAATTTTGATCTTCAAAAGTAGGCACAATATTCAATTCCAATTAAATAGGAATCACACAATACTATTTTTAGGTAAAGCTTTCCAAATTCTATTATCCTATGTCACTCTTCTTTGTTTTGTTGTTGTAAATGTGAAGGCAATACCAAACATTGTATCATGCATAGTGTAATTGTTAGGATGCTTCTAAATAATATTATTTTTTCAATTATCATGGCAGGAGCTATTATAGTATCTAATTCATGGACAACTAATGTGTGTTCGTAGGAAGTTATGAAGGAAAAAAATGGTTGTCCAAGAAAGTGAAGAGTTTGTACTAGACAATAGTTCATGGGGTAATTATGTGTTTTCTAAAGTGAAAGGGCCTGACAAGAGAGGATGTGTATATGGCAGAGTACAATTTTATCAGCTTGGTGAAAAAGGATATTTACATACAGAAAATTAAAGAAGATAAACAGATGCTAGTAGAATGACTTAACAATGTGGTACAAAAGCTTGAACCCTAACCAATTTCATTAGACAAAATTTTCCAAATTTAAATGGGCTTGATATTCTTAAAGGAGCAAATCAATAGGTATAAATACAAAAATTTTCTTTTTTTTTTAGCAATGTTCTTTATTTCTATAGCCTACTTAGTTATTCTAGATAACTAAAAGGTAATCCATTTCTAATAGGTTCTTGATACTAGGAGAGATCAAAACAATTATCCTGAAGGCCCATGGTGACCCTAAATGACAAGTGTACATGGTGAGGATGAAGATGAATATGAACAATCATTTGCTCTCAACTTTCTACATTTGTTTTGTTACTTCACTAGGTTCCATTAATGTTCTAACAAATTATGTTGTCCAATTTCTTTATGTTTTTCATTAATTTTTCAACTTTGAGTGTTCTATTTTTCAACCTCTAACTATTGCCTTTTATTGTGTATACATCTAGAAATTTTTTCACTCTACATTAAATAGGACTTACACTGATTCAGTGGACTCAAGGCATTGTTGTTTAAGTGAGGAAATATGGTAATATGAGACTATAAATATGTCCAAACAATTGCACTAATGCATTCCTAAAATCTTGATGTGTCTATTTATATTATGTAGCATGACCTAGTGTAAAGTAACTAGTGATGTCTTCTCTATTGTGTTATAGGTATATGCGTCCAGGTTCCACACTAGTAAGGATAATGAATTTAGGGCTCCTTATAGGTTTGTACACATTACTTTCAATAGCCTACAATGTATGCTTTTGTTCTGATGTTTATTTCTAGTTATTTGACCAAATGACCCTAATCTTTAAAAGTTGTGAATTGCTAATCAAGAAATATGCACTTCAAAGGAAAACAAAAATGTAGTATATTCAGTTAAAGGATGCACTTTTGTTATGGCCCTTAAAACTCTTGTACATAGGCCATGGGCTGGGGAAAATAAAGTTTTGAGTGAAGCTTGATTTTTGCTTAGGTGTTTGATCCTTTCGAGTTCATAAATTACTTGGCCAAAAAGAAAGGTGCAAAAGATGGTATAAGAAGCTGAGAGACTAAATTGCATGCTTCTTCAGGTGATTAATTTGGAGGAATCTTTTATGTGAGGACCTAAGAGTTTCATGCAGGAATTAAGTATTCTAAGGTAGTCATTAAGCCAAATTATCCACCACCTGTCTCCACCCAAATGCACACATGCTTCCACTCATAATTGTGACCTTCATCTACCTATTCCACAATTGTTGAAGGTTTAGTCAAGCTATTGAAGTTACTCTTGGCATGTTCATGGTGTTCTTAAAGCCTCCAAGTTCAATTTGAGGCAATTCGGGGTGGAAACTTGTTGGAGATATTGGATTTGTAAGCCATTTAAGCTAGGAGGCCACAAATTAAGCTTTCCAAGCTTCAAGCAACTAAGTTACAAAGCCAAGGTAAGGATTTCCATGTATTCACTAAGTTATTTGGTTGACTTATAATGAATTAGTGAGTACTAGACATTTAAGTGATGGTTTTGTCACCTAGGGATCTTAAGAAGTTGTAAGGCTTAGGGATGTTTACAAATCTATGAGAAATTGCTAATTAACTATGTTTTTGGTAAGCATTAGGACCTAGAATTGAGAAAGCCAACTCAATTCCAAGGTTTGTTGAGCTATTGGATTAGTGTAGGAAAGCCTAGGCAATTGACCATGTTATAACCTTTATTTTATGATAAGGCCTAAGTTAAAAATTAGAGAAAAAACAAGCCCTAGTTAAGGTGCTAAGTGTTAAACTTGGTGGGCAACAAGGACACATGAAGTAATACCAAGGGTAGGCTTACCCAGGTGCATGGTTGTGCATGTTTAATGGCTTAGGGGGCTAGTAGGGGAAAACAAAGTTTAAAGGCTTAATTACATAAGTATTCAAGCATTTAAAAGGAGATGAATTTTTTAATTGAGGACTAAAGCAAACCATGCAAGAAAATGACATTATCGAGGCAAGCATTTAGACACATTTTATGCCATGTGGCACCAAACCAGAATTGCATGTCTCCACTAAGTCGAACCACTCCATTTTCAGGTCATGGCTCCTAGTTGAGTTAGTTTTAGCAATCTTCACTTTGGAAGCTCAGGATTTTGCTGAATTAATCATGAATTTAAGTTGAATTGAATATTCAAGCTTGATTAAGCGTAATTCAAAAATTGGCACACTTGGAGGTTGCATTTCAAGCTTTTTTTTTTGCATTTGAAAGCTTGACCGAGAGCTAGGGGCAAGGTTTGTTAAGGAATTCGCTATACTTACTTGATTTTGGTTGAATTCCATGTTCATGTTGAGCATTAGATGTCTAAGTGATGGGTTTGAGCTAAAGGAGCTTAGATTATTGTAAGGGCTATGCTACCTTTAGGTATAAGTGAATTGTGTGTCCTAGCTAGCTAAGTAATGGCAAGTACTATAGTTCTATCATAGGTCAGCCAACCCATATGTGAACTTGGAGCTCTATGTAATGAATTTAACTAATGGAATTAAGAATTTAAACAAATTATGGTGCGTACTTGCTAGTGCCTATGTTGGCCGAGACCAATGGCTATGTGAAGGGTGTGTGAGTTGTGTGCTTTGCTGCTTTGGATGTCTGTGCTAACCCTTAGTATTGTTAATTAGTATACTGTTATTGTATTTTCCTTATTTTCATGTCTACCTTGCAAGAGCTTGGAGGTTAAGCATTTAGGCTTGACTAAATAGGCCTCAAAGGCAGTTTGAATCCTTACTAAGTTATGCAATTAACTTATGCCCCGCATTTATGAATTTCAAGAAAGGATATTGAAACTTGATTTGCTTATGTGGTAAGGATTATGTATTCAAGTACCTTGGAGGTATGGACACTAACTTATGGTTTCTAGCTCAATAAGTGTAAGTACAAGTCTTTGTGAATATGCAAGCTCATATGGTTATGTTGCTTGTAGGCTTTATAAGTACATTATGGGACAAGTCTAGCATTATGGACATGTGCTTAATAGCCTATGTGTTATGGTTTGCTCTTATGACCATGAGTTTGATGGTTGGGCTTGTACTCTAAACCATAGTCTTAATTAATATGGTGCTAGTAGCTTTCAAGTATGTTTAAGTACATAGCTATGTCAACCTCTCCTTTTATATTGTAGGGTATTTTGAATGTTCTTGGTTTTGTTACCAAGCTTATGTATATAAGTGATTGTGCTTAACATGTATGTGCACTTTAGGTGTACTTTCATGAGAAGAGGTGTCATTGGGTTTTTTTTACGCTTTTAGTATGATTCTAAGAACTTGTTTTTGTATATATTATGGCATGTAAGTGAAGACTATGTATGTGTTAAGTGAATGTTATGAATGTAAAGTTCATATGTTGTTCTAAATGGATGACCATGTTGGCAAACCTCTTTTGAATCATCCATTTACGATGTGCATATGAAGGTATGTGTTTTCAAAATATTTGGAATTGAGTATCTTGGTTTCCATGCATGAATGTACGCACACTTGATGAGCACAAAAGCACAAGAACTAGTGATAGAGTGCAGGGCCTGGGGCCTATGTGGGGCATGACAGTCTTTGTTGGTATCAATGCAGTTTTGGACCTAAGGGTTTGTCTAGGCTTGTGCCCACTTAAGTTTGAATAGACTTGTACTTAATGAGCATATGTGTATGTATGTGTCCTTATGTGTAGGATGAGAACTGCAAGCCAAGAAAGAGTATTTCTTGAGCAAGATGAGAGTAGGGCAACCCATCTAAAGGATGGATAGCCTATATTTGAGCCTGAAAATCAATAGAAGGCCTCAGAGCCCGATAGAGCCAAGGGGCTTAATGCCAAGACTAATGTACCTGGAACCAGTAGAGGTAGATAGGAAAAGATGGAATAGATGATGGAAACAGTGCAAGCCACCATTGCTCAATTAGTGGTAGGTGTGCATGCCTTGGCTAGAGGCCAAGCTCCAGCACATGAAAGTGTAGAGGAAGCTAGTGTTAAAGAGGTCAGAGAAGTTAGTAGGAGAAGTAGGCATTGCAAAGAGCTAGTGTTTGTTTATCAAGCAAGCAAGAATGGCCATGACGATGATGATGAGGGTGAAGAAGAAAATAGGCGCCCAAGAGCAAGGAGAGTTTGATCTGAGGTGAGGTAGGAAACAAGAGTTGAGGTGGAAAGAAGTCCAAAGGTGGAAGAACTAGACACTGATATGGTTCCAAAGAGGACAGCCTCGTACAGAGGTTACTGCAAAAGTATGACCACCAAGGGGTGGAACCCGAGATACTGAAGGAGGAAGAGAAAAACCTAGTAAAGGTAGTCTTATGGAAGGCCAGTTAGAAGGATTTCTGGGACTAAAGCCTCCTATTTTTAGTGGTGGTTGCAGCCTTAAAGAAGCTAAATTCTGGATCTATCAAGTGGAAAAATCTTTAAAAGGATGGATGTGTCCTCCACACAAAAGGTGCTTTTAGCCACCTTTAGACTTAAGGGGAATGCAAAGCTCTAGTGGAGAGCCGTGCAAAGAACTTATAAGTGCAAGAATTAGAAGAGGCCACCTACAAGAAGGAGGTCAATGGGGTGGGCTGAATTTCTCCAAGTCTTCCAACAAGAATGTGTGAGTGAGGCTTTAAAAGATCAACAAGAAGTAGAATTTGATCAGTTGGAGCAGGGAAACCTTAGTGTGATGGAGTATGAGCAGAAATTTACCAATTTGATAAGATATGCTCCACAATATGATGGATAGAAGGATCTTAAAACCAAGATGTTCTTAAGAGGCTTAAGGCCTGAGCTGAGACAAATCCTCAGAGCTGTCGGAGCCAAAGACTACTACCAGGTAGTACAAAGTGCTAGAGGACTTGAACAAGAGTTCAAGGAGCAGACAAAGAGTGACCTAAGAAGAGGAAGTAACATACATAAAGGGCATAAGAAGAAAGCTAGAGAAGAGTACGAGCCAACTAAAGGGAGAAGGGAATGTAAGAAAGAAAGAGGACCACAATGATATGGTCCACAATGTTTCATAAGTGGAAAGTTTCATGGCATCAAGCCATGCTTCAAGCTTACTAATGGTTTTCTAAAATGTAGAGAACCAGACTATTGGGTAAGAGACTGCCCTATGTGGGGAGATGAGAAGAAGATGCTAGGGAGGATTAACCTTAGATAGACTAGAAGGCAACCACCAATGCCACTGATGAAGGCCAATGTGTATAGCTCGAGAGTGAGTCAACTGCCTAAGCTGCCACAGGACCAAAGGAGATAGAATCTACCTCCTAGTAGAGTGTTTCAATTAGAATCATCAAGGAGAGTGCAAGATGCACAAAAGGCCGAGGCAGTAGAGAAAGAGGATGGCCAGCACATGCTGAGCAGAAAGGCCCTCAAAGGTACCATTTACCCTAACGCCAAATTAGTATCTACTTTGTTTGATACTGGAGCTTCACTATTGCTAGTTTCTTCTAAATTGGTAAAAGCCATAAACTTAGAAGTAAGAAACATGATAGATATGTACATAGACAAAACTGCTGGCAGTGAAATTTTGTTCACTTATCACTTAGTCAAGAATTGTGTGATTAAGCTTGATAAGCAGGAGCTTAAGGTAGACTTGATAATGTTGAACACTTATGACAATGACATAATCATGCGCATGAACTAGCTAAGTGAAAACAAAGTGATAATAGATTGTCACGCAAGACTAGTAATAATGTCTAATTGTAAACCATTTGGACTAGAAGAGTCCCTTGAACTAGGCTGAGATTGTCAAGTTGAAGTAGTGAGACAAGTGGGTTTTGAAGATGAACATGAATGTTTGGGGTTGAATGAACATGGAGTAGCTAGCGAGCTTAGCCAAAACCCTATAGTCTAGGACAACCTAGAGGTCTTTCCTACAGACCTACCTAGACTACCACCTTTGAGAGAGGTCGAGTTTGAGATTAAACTTGCACCAGGAGTAGTTCCTATGTCTACAGCTCTATATAGAATGGCTATACTTGAAATGGTAGAGCTAAAGAAGCAACTGGATGAGTTGCTTGAGAAAGGGTTTATTAGACTTAGTGTATCTCATTGGGGAGCACCTGTCTTATTTGTGAAGAAACATGATGGAACCCAAGGACTCTGTATTGATTATAGAGAACTTAATGCCTTGACTGTTAAGAGCAAGTATCCTCTCCCAAGGATTGAGGATTTGTTTGATCGGCTGAAAGGAGCAAAAATGTGCTCCATGATTTGCTTGAGGTCTGGTTACTTCTAGTTAAGGGCCAAGGAGGAAGACATACCTAAAAATACTTTCAAAACTAGGTATGGACACTTTTACTACATAGTGATGTCATTTGGGCTCACTAATGCACTTGCATTATTTTTGGATCTTATGCAATGGGTGCTTAGAGAAAACTTGGACCACTTTGGTGTACTCAAAGGATGAGGAGACTCATAAGGAGCATTTGAGGCTCAAGTTTGGCTTGCTCCAAGAACATAAACTTTTATGGAAAGTTGAGTAAGTACAAATTTTGGACCCAAGAGATTGGATTTTTGGGCCATGCGATCAATGATTAGGGGTTAATAGTAGGGTCTGAAAAGGTTAGAGCAATCTTGGATTGGAAACAACCCCTAGAATGTTAAGGAAGTTAGGATTTTCTTGGGATTAGCTAGCTATTACCAGAGATTTGTACCTAAGTTCTCTGTGATAGTAGCTTGTATCACTCAACTGACCAAAAAGGACAAGAAATTTGTCCAGGAAATTAAGCGTGAAGATAGCTTTTAGCAGCTTAAGAAGAGGTTGACTATGGCCCCTATGCTAGTCCTACCAAACCCTGAAAAGGCTTATTGATAGCTGAAGGGCTATTACCCATATGACCTTCTTATGGGAAGACCTCACACCACCCTCAAAAATTTATGCGACCAACCTTGGGAGAAGGATGTTTACCACACTTGGAAAAATATACGACCAACCTCGGAAAAAAGACTCTTCATCATCCTTGGGAGTGTATATGACTAACCTTGAAAATGAAGGTCTATCATCCTCGATAGAAGACATGCCTCCCAAAAATGGTCCGTGCATTCAAATGGCTTTCTTTAGTCACCCTCCGGAGAAATCCTTGCCCAAAGGGGTCTCAGATCCCAGAAGGGTCTTAAGGAGGGAGAAATGACAAATATAATTGGCAGATCTTTCATAAAAACCTTGCACATACTCCTACCCTCTATGCCTAACCGCCTATGGCCAGTCGTAGACACCTCTCTCTGAAGGTATGGACCAAATTCTGCCAAACACGTGTCCTGATCTATTTAGGCTGGGCACAACGGAGTCCTCATCCCAGCCTCCTATAAATACTCAGGGGAGGATCCTAGGTAAGACACAAGAAATACCGTCCTTTTCTATTCTTTACACTTAACTCTTAACAAGTTCTCCCCTCGCATACTAACTTGGATGTCAAAGATCCCTGCCTCGAAAACACACTCTGAGAGCTCCCAACCCCTATTATTCAAGTGCTATAGATACTACTTAGGTGAAGTTTTATTGGAGGTCCAACATGTCTTATATCAAAGATGTGCTAGAGTATCATTTGGTGCCGTTTATGGGAACTCATTCCCAAGTCGCTGTTGTGGAGACTCAGTGTTCTAAGGATAACGGCATTCCAAAGTCTTAGTCCACACTTGAGCCTCTATTGGCAGATGATCAAGCACTTCTGAAGCCATCCCTTCCAGAAGACGAACATCCTCTAACAGTCACTATGGGCTTCCTATGTGACATCCAACGCTCCATAGTGGCCAAAATGACGCAGCAACTATTATAACCCTCATTTTATGGTGGACCTAAGTTAACTTGGACTAAAAGATTAAGCCCAAACATGAAGGAAAACAATGTACTTGATGGGCTTTGGAGACACATGCGGCACTACCAAAGGTAGGCTTACTCGAGACACTACTTGTGCACATTTAAAGGCTTAAAGGTTTAGTGAAAGAGCTTAAAGCATAAGGACCTAATTGCTTGCATATTCGGGTGACTAATATGAAGCAATATTTTATTTTTGGTTCAAAGCTCCTAGTTTGAGCTTAGTTACTGTTCTTGGCATGAGAGGCTCGGGTTTTTCCAGATTGGTGATGAGTTAAAGATGCAATTAAACATTGAAGCTTATTCAAGTTGAATTCGGGCTTGGGAGATATTGGAGTTGCATTGCCAATCTTGGATTCTTGCATTTGGAAGCTTGGTCGAAAGCTTAAGGGCAATGGTTTGGTAAGGGATACGCTATACTATTTTTCAATTGGATGAATTCCATGTTGTAGAAGAGTATTAAGCATCTAAGGGATAGTCATAGAACTAGATGAATTTGGTTTGCTATAAGGGTTTAGATTTCCTTCGGGTGTTTGTGTTAGTATGCTAGCTAGCTACATTAATGGCAAGTACTAAATCTCACTTGGGAGTCAGCCAACTCATGTGTGAACTTGGATCTTAATTTGATGATTTTTTTAATTAACAGAACCAAGAAATGAATCGATGTATGGTGTACTTTCTAGTGGTATTGTTGGCCGAGACCAGTGGGAATGTGGAGTGTGTATGAGTTGCATGCTTTGGTGATTGTTTGTGTTTCTTGACCCTTATTAGCTATATGGTTATCATATTATCTTGCATAGTTGTGTTTTCCTTGTCTTCGTGTTGTTTTGCAGGTTGGAGCATTGCTTAAGGAGGTTAAGCTTTCGGGCTTAACTAAATAAGCTTATAAAAGCTGTATGTGTTCGCTTACTATTTTATACATATAACTCATGCCCTGTATTTATTTGTTTCATGAAAATGTTACAAACCTTGAGTTGCTTGAGTGACAAGAATTGTGTATTCGGGTACCTAGGAGTTATGAATACTAACTTGGTAAATTAGTCCAATAAGTGTAAGTGCAAGTCTATATGAATGTACAAGCTCATACGCTTATGTTGCTTGCAGGTTTTATAAGTAGATAGTAGGACAAGTCTAGTGTTGTGGACATGTGCTTAATAGTGTATGTGTTGTGGTTTGCTTTAATGACCATGGTGTTGGGTTTCAGGAGCCAAACAGCGCAGTGGAATTTAACCGAAACCCTCCAGGATCCAAGTGAAACTGGGTAAACCGGGTGCTCGAAAATTTTTATACCTAATTTTCGGTTGAGATCTCTCACTCAACTGTAGAGTTGAATCACAAAACTTGAACAGTTGACGTGTTCAAGCTCTCTATGGTATCTACACGAGCCTCTCGGGATCACCCCGCTTCCACAGCGTCCCGGCAGATGGATTTCTCTTGCGCTCGCAGTGCTACCAAGGAATTGCAAGAGAAGAGTGCGGCTGTCCTTTTCGAAAGGCTAGGGCAAGGAGACCTGCGAATTTCTCACTAGAAATTGTATTTATAGTGAGACTCAACTTCCAGGCCTAATGGGTTTTAAAGCCCTAATCGAATTAGGCTTTAATTTCGGGCTTAATAATGGTTCAACTATTGGGCCCATTATTAATACAAAATTAAAGTGAAACCATAACCCAAACAATTAGCCCATACACTTTAATGATCCAATAGCTCTATGTGTGCGACCCAATAGGCTCTTGCCACGTTGGCAATGATCATAAATCACATTTATGATCATAGGCAATGAACGGTGTATAGCAACACATCATTGCTACCCAAGTGATAAGATTGTCGATGATTCGACTAAACCTTTATGATCATCACCGATATATGCCATTGTCCCTTTGTCCAAGATATCAAGACTAAGCACAAGACATGGAATGTGTCATTCTCGTATAGCCCAATCTTTGGTTTCATGATTACCGAGTAGACCAACTTAAACTGATGACAGTGATATCGTATATCAACTCATCCAAGCATGGCCATGCATTTTTCTAAGTCTTACTCTATCAAGGGGCCCGAAGATATCACTCCCGTTACATAGGAGGGACAAATCCCATCTTGATCATACAAATCCCTCCGCATGATATGTGACATACCCAATGACCTCCTTCAAGTTCACTCAGTTACGAGCAACAAAGGAAAGTATCAAAGTATGTGACTCACATGTAGGGAACCTTGATGATCTTAGGTCGAAAGACTACATATACGATGATCACTATGAGAATCACTTATGACACTCATATAACGATCCATGTAGTGTTCTCATGGTTGGTCGGTCCAGTACACAAGTTCTCCAACTTGTACCCATATGTAGACTACATATCTCATATTAGTCTCCACATATGCTAGTCGTTATGTATTATTGCAACCCGTTCCACAATAATACTAGACTAGGGACATTTAAGAATATCATTATTCTAGGGTTACAATTATGTCTGTTAAGTTACGCAGAAACAAAACAACAAACATAATTGCCAGATTAATGCCTTAATAAAATATCATGACTCAGTGTGCAAAAGTACAATCATCTCATGATTGGCTTTTGGGCACAACACTAACACATTGGTCTAGTGGTGGGGCTTGTACTTCAAACCATTGTGCTAATCTATGTTGTGTTTGTAGCTTTTGGCTATGTGTTGTTCCATGTATAAATGGACCTTTCCTCTTGTTTTGTTTAAGGTTTTGGAATGCTCTTCGTCATGTTACTAAGTTTGTGTATATTCGGGTATGTATAGGAGGCATGGATTTCCTTTGAAAGGAGATGTTATTTATGTATCTATGAAGACTATAACTATTTGTTGGATGCTTGGCAATGAAGGTTTCTTGTGATTACTTGAGTAGCTATGTTGACTTCTAAACCTCATTGGTATGCACTTAAGCATATACTTTAAAATATGAGGCTTCAAAAATAATGGTGAATGGGTATCTTGGTTGTTATTCATGTTTGTATGCTCATTTAATAAGGACAAGTGTTATGGCTCTCCTAGTTGATGGCTTGTTTGAGAAAGGTAAAATGCTCCAAATCAAGTTTGAAACCTTAATTCAAGTTCACATAGCAAGAATAAGTAAGATTATCAAAGTTCACTAAGTTTCGAGGAGATTAAGGCACTAAATAAGATTCAGGGGTAAAATGGTAATTTTTGCATTCCATATAGTCAGGCTAGGTCCTGTGTGTTGAAAATGAGTTTGTATAACTTAAAATTTAGCTTTACCTAAAAGTTAGTGGAAATAAACAAGATTTGACCAAGTTTGACTAAGGTAACATAAATGAGGGGACTTATTTGTAACTTTTTAAATTCTTCACTGGCTTCATGGTTAAGGGGCATATAAAAATTAGTAAAAGAGGGGAAGGCTGCCATTTTCACCTTCAAACCCGAGCTCACCCTTCTCTCTACCAATTTTATGTGATTCCAAGCCCAAAAGCGAGAGTTTTTTTATAGAAATTGAAGCCACCAAGGATATACAAGCTATGGAAGGCTTGTTTGAACCATGATTTCAAGTTTTTGACACTTGGAACCGAGTTTTCCACCATCCCCTATTTTTTATGCTAGGTAACACTTGAGTTCTTCATGAATTCTTGTTTATTCGATGTTTGGAAACTTGGGTTTTAATTAGAAGGTATAAATTATGTAATTTGTGCCATTGGTTGCTTGGAACTAGGTGGAGCTTTGTAGAACTTGAGTTCTTGAGGAAGAGTTGCTTGTTTCTTGCTTGTGATGTAAAGTTAAGGTAAAGGAGCTATGTTTTCAAGTTCAATTAATGCCATTGGAATGAGGTTGCTTGATGAATTCAAGTTGTTCTAGCAATACCATTAGTTGGTGGGCAAGGTTGAATCATGGTGGACTATGAGGTTTGAGATGATTGTAATGATGTTATAATGCATCATAGGTTGGCTTGTGATCTTTGCAACATGTTTTACATGTATGTCAAGTTTGGAGGCTATCCATGCACGTTTGATATGTTTGGAAAGTGTCCAAAGTTCATAGTAGCGAAATTGGAAATTTGCTGGGTTGTTACAGGTATTGGTAACGCGACGTGTTGCCAATCATTGCCAGTACCAGTGACACATCACCGTTACCATGAAAATTAGCAATTCATTACCAACAGTAGTTGAAGTTTTCCAATTTTGCTAGAGATGTCGGGGGAATATCTACGGAGGTTCTTAGGGTACCTTAGGGTCTAAGCATTTTGGGGGTACTATGAGTTTTCCAAAATTCCTTCAAAACCTAGGAGTTTCCTTGATTTTTATAGTTGCTTTTAACATTAGCCAGGAAACTAGTTTTAAAAGATCACAACTAAGTATCACTAGCTTGGGTGAGAGGTTCGTGACCTAGCCGTGCCGTTAGCCACGAGGTTGCAAGGTGGAACCTAAGTGCCCCCAGTCTATATGTTCTCTGTGGCCTAGTTTACAATAGTCCTACCATAGTGCCCTTATAGAGCATTAAAAGTGAGAGGTTCAACTTGTGGCTTATCACTAGTTAGGCTGGCAAGCCAAGCTTGATAGAGGACAAGGCTATGCATTGTAGTTCAATGAATAGGATGAGGAGAGGTCTCAAGAGACCTAGGGTTATGCATATATTTGACCCTCAGGCTATATGCAAGTAAAGTGAAGACCCTTTCTAAGAATTTCTAAATTCTTACTCCCTAGTTATGTTGTGCAGACTTTGAAGTTGTTGGGCCGGGTAACCATTGTTGAGGGTTATCACGGTAGTTTCCTTTTGTTGCAGGTAGTTCACTTGGAAATCTTTATGATTCTAGTCTACTTGGTTTACTTGTTGGTTAAGTCACAGTGCTAACTATAGTCTTCCTTTGGCCAGAGAGTCTAACAGCCTATGGACAGGGACTTTTGTCACTCACCACTGGGACTTGCATCCAAGGTGAGAGTTAGTTCAAGAAGATTTTAGTTAAGGCTTGTATATATATAGTACTCCTAGTTACCTGCATTTTCTATGTTTTGAGGATTCCTAGACTCTAGGGTTGCTGGTGGGTGAGGGCATTAGTCTACTTTACTTATGAAGGCTCTTACATAGTTGTTATGTGCAGTAAACTTACATAAATATTGATTTTGTATGCTTTGACTATTTGAACTTATTTTCTATAGCAATCTTTTGGCCAAGTCAATGTTTTATGGATTTTATTAATCCATGTCAGAGCATAAAGAACATGCAATTTGCATATTCTAGGTTAAGAAACTAGTAGCACAGAGTTTTAATCTGCGCACATATATAGCAAGCAAATTCCAACCACCGTGAGACCAACTTTCACAGGCTTCCTGGGCAGGGGCCAAGGATGGTTGTGTCAATTTTTCGTATTAAAGCTTAGAGCTCACTTGATAGACATTGGAGGCCAAGGCTAAAATCTAGTTTTGGGAAGCTCATGTGTTAGGATAGTTAGTAATTTCCAACATTTAGGGAATGTTGTTTGGCTTTGGCTGTAGGTTGATATGGTTGGCACTAGGTCAGGTGCCTTGAGAGGAGCTAGAGAACCTGATGAAGGTTCAAGTGACCCAGTTGTGCCAAGGCTGGATGAGATATCTAGGGTGCTTCAGGGGTTAGCTTAAACCATGACCCAAGTAGCATAGGGTATGACTACCATCATGACTGAGTTATTTCAAGATCATGAGGACAGAGAAGTTGTCCAAGAGAAGAATGACCCATGCTAGGATCAAGAGAGGTATGCTGGGAGCAATAAGTGGCTAGGGCTCACGAACAAAGAAATCTTGCTCATAATGTGGAGAATGAGCCAAAGCTTATGGAGGCTCCAGGGAAGGGAGACACCCTACATTAGATGAGGTTGTTGGAAAAGTTTAAGATTGTTGACCCACCAAGTTTTGATGGGATAGGTGATACAGCTCGAGGAAAAAATTGGTTATCCAGGATGAATCGACTTTTCACTTGTGGTAGTTATGAATCTGAGCAAAGGATAGACTTAATACCTTTCTTTTTTAGAGGGAGGGCTAGTTTATGGTGGGATGATGTGATGGAGATGCTGAGAGAAAGCTATGGTACTTGACCAAATCAGAAAGAAAAAGGTACTCAAGTGGTCAGACTTCAAGAATAAGTTAAGATAGGAATACATCAATGGAGGATCCAGTTTGGGAATCTAGTGCGAGGAGAGATGTCTGTATGAGATTATTAGCAGCGTTACAATTCACTCAATCAGTATGCTCCCTATATGGTTGGTAATGATGAGTTGAAGGCCAAGAAATTCTTTCAAAGTCTAAAACCCATGCTTTGGAGATATATGGCGATGGTGGATATTAGGAGTTATCGCCAGGTGGTTCAAAAGGTCTTAGCCTTAGAAAGGGAGTTTGAGGATTCAAAGGGATTTTTCAAAAATGTGGAGGTTAGACTAGCCAACCTAGGTGTTACACCCGGAAATGGCTAAATGACTAAGTCCCGGGTTAAGTGGATTAGTGGCATAAAAAGTTTCCTAATTTGGAAACTTAGCCAATTAAATTGAGGAGACATGGAATTTATTTATGAAATGGGCATTAATGAGTGTTGGACACTCTAGGAATTATGCTTGGCGTAGGCCAAGAGTTTTGGTGATGTAAATGGTGGAATTTGAAGTTGAAGGACTCAATTGCTCAAAGGAAAGGTTTGTGGGAGGACTCAATTGAACAATTGGAGAAAGGTGGAGGGCCAAAGGAGGGATTAGACCATTTTGCATGGCATTTTAAGCCATGGCCGGCCATCCCATGATTTTT
>KK903391.1:35069-45857 GCA_000696445.1 Aquilaria agallochum | reverse complement strand
GGCTAAGAGTTAAATTTGAAGGCCCAAATTGAAAACCAAGTGTTCTTGGTGGTAAATGGTCCAGAAACTCCTAAATGGGCTATTTTGGGCCATATTGGTAAAATTGGCAAAATGGGCTAAATTGCCTAAACGGGCTTCATTAAATTGGGACTTGGACAGAGAAGTGGGCCAAGTCCAGAAAAGAAATATAAGGCCAAGTGGGCCTGAGTTCATAAAAGGCCAAGTGGGCCTGAATTCAAAGAAAGGGCAAGTTAGGCACAAATTTAGAGAATAAAGGCCAAGTTAGGCCTAGGATTAAAGGAAAGGCCAATTGGGCCTAAGTTTCAAGAAGTGGGCCTCAAGTTCAGAAAAAGGCAGAATTGGGCCTTACCTCCTTAAGTACAGGTCCATTATGGAAAAGATAAGTTCCAACAACAAACAAAGCAAAGCAAGGCAAAGATAATGAGGAAAAAGTTACACAAATGGTGGTAAGAATCCCTATACTCACTCTCTGCATGGTATATTTTCCATGACCTTTCATTGTGAGTATTAGTGCCCCTATGTGATGGTCAAAGAACCAAATGACCATGGGTGTGCATGACAGGGCTATATGGTTGTTACTTTTTGTGAGGACTCATGATACTTTCTTAGTTGAATAATTGGGCACATAAGTGCATAATGGATGAAGTAGTGTTGCTTTGGCAACTATGGTTATGGTTTACTCTTGAGTAATTAGCAAGCATTTAGGGCTAGGAATTGGGTTTGGCCAACTCAATTCCCAAGCTAAGGAGTGCTTAGTAGGTTATAAAAATAAATGGCATGCCGAGATTAGTGGCATGGATTATGCTAATGCTTACGATGCCCACAATGACATGGAACATGATGTTATGAGGACAGTGTTGTGTGTGTTGAGTTGCGTGCTTCTCTGAAATTGTTTGTGCATGCTGACCCATATTATTATTGTTATTGTTATTGTGCTATATCTTGTGTTTTCTTTGTTTTAGCATTTTCCTTTGCAGGAACATGGATTAATTGCCATTACATTCTTGGCACAAGTTTAGGCTTTGGAAGCCATATGATGACTTTGAAAGTCATGAGTTAATTACCTCACTAGGCATTGGATGCCGTCGGGATTCTTACTGAGTNTAAGTGACTTATGTGGTATAGATTGCTTGTGAATCAAGCTAATGGTTTGGACTTCCTTGTGCAGGCTTATGGAGTTTAGAAGTTGTGGGAACAAGGTCTATTAAGCTGGAATGTGTTCCAGGTTGTTATGAGTCGAGGTTTGGGTAGTATGAGGGCGTGGTCTGTAAAACCTGAACCTGGCTAATTAGAGACATATAGCATCCTTGGTACATTTTCCAAGTAGATGATGCTTGTTTGATGCACATTGTGTTCATGATTAGCTCTAGATGATTTTTGATGGAATGCCATGATGGATGATTATGTTATGTGTACTAGACTTGGCTAAATGCTCATGGACATATAAATGTGGTTTTCAAAGTTGAAATGAGATGGGCTTCTTGGTTGCCATGCATTGGATTAGTACACTTGATGGACACACATTCTCTGCACCTAATGGATTAAGTGTATGCTTTACTTGTATTACAAGTGTAATTAGTTAAGTATCTGCATCTAAGGAAAGATTTCCAGTGAATCTGGATATGCATGGATATTGTTGCCTAATTGTTGAGATGGCATCTAAAGACTTGTGTGTGTAACTGGCTAACTGGTAAAGCCCATAAATGGAACACTAGAATTCCACATAGGTATTAGCTCATTCCTTAAGAGCACCCTGACAACACATTGAAAGTATTTAAGTAACAAGCTAGTACCAGAATAGATCTTGGAGTCACGCCGTAGGTGCTCATAATATTTAATTAAGCCTTTCCGTTCAAGTAACTTCTGCTGCATTACTCTGATAATCGGGCCCAGGTGGCCCAGGGGCAGTTTGGGGCATGACACTAGGTAATAGCACTGAGAAGCGATCGATGGTTGAAAGCCAAGGTCAATTCAAGAGAAAGAAAATGGGCTTACGCCCTACATGTAGACAATTCCATGGGACGAGGCCATATACCTGAGGGATTGATATTTGCAATATTTTGTGGTTAGAGAGGACATGGGGCAAGGGAATGCCCATAGGCTCGACCTTTGCTGGGTCCGCTCAGGAACATACCCCTTGCACCCCTTGCCATAGGAAAATGACCTGGTGTTACCACCTCACAACAATGGGAGAATTACAAAGTGTGGCGTAATGGTGAAAAACCATTATATTGTGTAATTCTCTTCATAGTAATTGAAGTATGAGGAGTAAAAGGTATAATAAACACATCCTTAAAAGTGTTCCAAGTTGGTAACTTGGCCCCCAAGAAAAGCCTTAAGGATTGCTTGTTTGTCAAGCAACCTATGGACTTTTTTGTAAGATTTTGGAAATTTGGGTACTTAATTGCAAACTCTTGAGAAAGAGCTTTCCAGAGTTATGGGAAGGATATGACTGAGTTGAAAGTGCTATTGGAGGACCAAATTGCTTATGAAAGGCAACTAACAACAAAGAAAACACAAAAACAGATAAAGGACCTAAGTGTTTTAATGTAGACCTTAAGATGTGTATGTCTTTGACTTAAGTCAAATGGAGTAATTCAGAGTTTTCCCACCTAGGGAAGGGTGGCTATGGCTTGGAAATTGGTAAAAAATGTGGCCAAAATAGGGACCAATAAGTTTAAGGCAAAGAAATGATGCTTATAGGCAAGGAAAATGACATAAAGCAAGGCTAAGCTTGTTAAGTGTGTTTTGTGCATTTAAGCTTATTTATGCTCATTTAAGTGGCCAACTTAGTTATCCCTCTCCCACTTTCAGCCTCCTCTAGCCTAAGAACACAGTTATACTTCCTTCATGGAGACCACACCTTCAAACTTGCAATTGATTGAAATTGAAGGCAAAAGGAAGCAATTCGAAGCAAACTAGAGCTATTGCTTGGGTACTTAAAAGATCAAGCTTGATTTTCAGCCAACCCGCTTTGGTAAGGGTTCTCTTGCTCTAATGGATCAGTTAAAGAAGCAGTTGGAGGAATTGCTAAAGAAACACTTTATAAGGCCTGATGTATAACCGTGGGGAGCCCCGGTGTTGTTGGTGAAGAAGAAGGATGGAAGTTTGAGACTGTGCATCGACTATAGAAAGTTGAATGCAGTAACAGTCAAGAATAAGTATCCTCTTCCTAGAATTGATGACCTATTCCATAGACTTGGAGGGGGAAAGGTATTTTCTAGGATTGAACTCTAGTCTAGATACTTTCAGATCAGGGTTAAGGAGGAAGATATCCCAAAAATTGCCTTCAGGACAGGCATGACCACTATGAGTTTACAGTTAAGCCGTTTGGTGTGACTAACGCTTCAACAGTGTTCATGGAAGGTATGAATCAAAATTTTAGACCATTTTTAAATTAGTTTGTTGAAGTTTTCATCAATGACATTTTGGTGTACTGGTCGATCATCTAAACTGCCAAAAATAATTATGGTATCACTAACAACTCAGAATAAATAAATTTGTAGTCTAGCAGTGGAAACCAGGTCAAATCCCAAGGGAAATTCTTTATCTAAAAGCTTCCTGACAGAAAACTGAAATAAAGATTGGGGAGGGGATTGTTTGCAATAAAGAGAAGAGATAAAATAAAAAAAAAAGATCAAAGAAAAAAAATTAAGAAACCTATCACGTAAGAAACGAACAAAACAATCAAGAATTCAAATTTTGGCATCACTCAACATCCACCACAGAATTCCTACAACTGATCATTGATGCACAAATAGATCAATCAAGAATTTGAATATTCATCATTAGAACTATCTTCCTACCTCTCCTTAGTCATAGTTAATCAGCAAACAAGCAATCTAATTAACCCTAGCTACTAAACAACCTAAGACAAGTGCTTCAATTTAATTTAAGAATTGTATTAAAAATTAGAGAGATCGATGAAACTAAATAACACAAACACAAGCGATTGTATTTAATTTATTTGAATGTTCTCCATAAGAGCTAATGATTTCTGACACAGTAAATTACTAAACCTCTGTTGCTTCATAGATTAAAGAAACCAAATAATTACGGATTTAATTTCTAATCCAGCAGTAGATTGAATTCAAATAACAACTAGTAGGCCTCCTAGCATATAAACGAAACAATCATGAAATTAATCATAGAAGAACATCCAATACTCAAAATATTAATTGGTGAATAAAAAAAACTTTGATCTTACAGTGCTGACGAATTCTAGCTTTCAGTCTCCTTCAACCAAGAATAAAAAAAACACTAAAAAGAAAAAAAAAAGAAGAAAAGAACACAAAAAGAGTTGGGGAAAGAAGGGGGCAGCCCCCTGCAGTGGCTTCTCCTTTATTCTAATATAGATAACCTAATGTGGTTAAATTCAAAAAAATTCCTAAAATTCCTATATTGTTACATAATTACCCTACACAAATAAAAAATTCAAACTAACTAGAAGGTTTTAAAGTTGTCAGCCAAGCAATGCTCTAGAACAGCAGCAACAACTTCAAGCTGAAATTCAACCTTGATACATCCATTATTTCTCAAAACCCAAAGCATAAAAGTTGTAGATATAATTATTATCTTCGAAATGGCGCCTGAATTGCACAAAATGGACATCTACAACCAAAGATATGCCCAAAATACCGCAACTGCTGCTGAACCAGCGATGACACTCAAATTGCGAATTTGAACCTAAATTTGACCCTCTTAACGTCAAATATGGTTTTCATGGTATAAATATGATTTATAGATCCAGATGTTAGCTTTCCAATGAATCATGAATCACTCAATTCTGATCTCTGTAACTCAGGATATGATTTTTATATTGGAACATCACCAATCTGTCAAGATCCTGAAAGAACACAACCAAATTAAAACTTGTAAAATTGAAAATTAAATTGAATTTCAATCAATTGAGTCCAGATATGCTCTAAACTACAAAACATAGTCAAAATATGTCTTTAAGATTCAAAACATATTAAAACATACTAAATATGAGAGAAATAAATATGATAAATACAAGCTGATCAAATTCCCCCACAGTTAGCTTTTGCTCGTGTTCAGGCAAAACTCAAAATAAAAACATACTTTTGAGCTAAACTGAGTAAGATAATTTCACATCCATGGATCTTGATAAACTTAACAAGAGGAATTAAGTACGCAATCTACTCGGGAATAGCAACTCAAAACTAAATAAGTCCTTGAAAACAATTTATTCTCAAGCTAGTAACAATCACCATTGAAAATTAGAGAAAAACATCAAACTTTTGCATGAAGTAAAGAGAACAAATCAGGTAGATAAGAACTCAAAAAGCACAACCGGTCTCACCACAAACCCATGGAAAATAAGGAATCAGTTGATAATTTACTTTTTTTTCTTTTTTTTTTTACTTGATTTTTTTTTTCATGTTGTCTTTTTCTTGTGTTCCGCTGTTTAGCGAGTGTATAATAGGGCTCTACCATACCTAAGCTACTAACTCGACACAACTCCAAAGTGGTCTTTGACTATACTCATGTTCCTAGTACCATTTCGAGCAGTGATCGAGCTTTGCTTTAGGAGAAAACCCCAACCTACTTTAATGCCCAAAGCAGCGAATTAGCAAAATTTCTTAATTTTTATCATAATGCAACAATCCAAACAACAATTTTTATTTTTCTTTTCAAGTGATTCAAATCATCCATCAACCGAACAAAGCACATATTCAACTTAATAAGCTTATAATCTCACAACGTTTAAATCAATGAACTAAGTACATAAATTTGATGAAAAAATCAGTTTCTCAAAATAACCATCAACTAACTTG
Source organism: Aquilaria agallochum (assembly GCA_000696445.1). NCBI lineage: Eukaryota > Viridiplantae > Streptophyta > Magnoliopsida > Malvales > Thymelaeaceae > Aquilaria > Aquilaria agallochum. The sequence goes on along the minus strand of KK903391.1, from coordinate 40,038 downwards.
ATCAAAAATTGTAACAAAAATTTAAAAATAAAATTTGAGAGTTGCATAAAGACTAATAAATTACTAACTCAATACTCAAGCTAAGCATTTAAGAACCAAAAAGGTGAAATCATATAACAATTCAGATCAATGCTCAAAAGTATGGCTAAAAAAATTTTAGTTCAAAAATTCTGAAAACCAAGAAAATTAGGGGCCAAGTTACCCACTCCCCTACACTTAAATCAAACATTGTCCTTAATTGATGCCCTTCAGCATCTCCTTCGTGTGTCATGGTGAAGGCGGCAGGGGCTTATGGAAATGCAGAGAGGTCCGGGATGAACGTACTCTGAGAAGATCACCTGAAAGTCATAGGAAGCAAGGGTTAGGAGGTCCCCGGAGTGTTTTTCCGGGGTGCAGCCTCCGACGCCCAAGTGAGTATTTTGGATGTAATCAGATGATAAAGAGTAAAGAAGTATATTATCTCAAAAAGTGTCCTCCCCCTTTCTTCTGGAATAATTACCAAGTATTTGTAGAGGGGTGAATAGCAATAGTCCTTCTCAGATGGCAGGCCCAGATCATGACACATGTTTGGTGGGATGCGTTCCATGTCTTTTGGGCAATAGAGGACCCCTGGTCGGCATGGGCTGCTAGTTTAGGGCTCTGGGTAACCCAAGAGTGGCGTGCTAGAGTATCCCTGCAGGCGTGTCAGGACGTGACTGGGGGCAGATTATCGGGGATATGTCAGAGGCTCCTTAAATGCTTATGTCGCACTCTCGAGGTCCCTTTTTGGTATAGGAGACCTCTTCGGAGAACTTGTCTTCCGAGGTCGCTTTTGGTATCGCAGGAGTATATTTCCCGAAGGTGACCTTTCTCGGAGACACCCCCACTTCCGAGGATGGCTTACTCGTCCCCTAGAGGTTGGCATTATCATTTCCTGGAATGGAGAAACGCCGAGGCTGTATTTCGGGGAGGTCGAACATCCTTCCGTCCATGGTGGGTGATTTCTCTTCCGAGGTTGGTGCTTTGTCCGAACCCGTGCCTTCGGGGGGTGATCGGCACCTTGGCTATCATTGATGTTCACAACAAAAATATAGATGGGGAAAAGAAAAGGTACTGCCCTAAAAGATGATTTCATGTTATTCGCAGCTCGGAACTAGGCTTTAGCTTGCTGCCCCTATGTTTTGCTTCTCTTCCAACATGAAAAAGTACTGCTGACCAAGAAAACAAATTTTGATAATAAAAAAAATTGAAAAATAAAACCAGAGAAAAATAAAAGAAAAGAAAAGAAATAAAAAACTTTAACAGAAGAAGAAATCTCCTCGGCAACGGCACCAAATTTTTGGTCGATCATTGAAACAGCACCAAATAATTCTGGTATCACTAATAACTCAGAATAAATAATTTTATAGTATAGTAGTGGAAACCAGGTCAAATCCGGAACTTCTTTATGTAAAAGCTTCCAGACAGAAAACTGAAATAAGAGATTGGGGGGATTGTTTGCAATATAAGAAAACAGACAAAGTAAAATAAAAAAAATGATCAGAGAATAAAAATTAAAAAACCTATCACGTAAGAAACCAACAAAACAATCAAGAATTGAAACACTGGCATCAGTCAACATCCACCACCGAATTCCTACAACTGATCATCAATGCACAAATAGATCAATCAAGAGTTTGAATATTCATCATTGGAACTATCTTCCTACCTCTCCTTAGTCGTAGTTAATAAAAAAAAAATGATCTAATTAACCCTAACTGCTAAACAACCTAAGACAAGCACTTCGGTTTAATTTAACAATTGCATTAAAAATTAGAGAGATCGATGAAACTAAATAACACAAACACAAGCGGTTGTATTTAATTTATTTGAATGTTCTCCCTAACACCTAATGATTTCTAACGCAGCAAATTACTAAACCTTAGTTGCTTCACAGATTAAAGAAACCAAAAAATTACGGATTTAATTTCTAATCCAGCAGTATATTGAAGTTGAATAGCAACTAGTAGGCTTCCTAGCATATAAATGAAACAATCATGAAATTAATCATAGAAAAACATCTAATATTCAAAATATTAATTAGTGAATAAAAACAACTTTGATCTCACAGTGCTGAAGAATTTGAGGTTTCGTCTCCTTCAACCAAGAATAAAAAGAACACTAAAAAGAAAAGAAAAGAACACAAAAAGAGTTGGGGAAAGAAGGGGGCAGCCCCCTACGGCAGCTGCTCCTTTATTCTAATATAGCTAACCTAATATGGTTAAATCCACAAAACTCCCTAAACATCCTATATTGATACAAAATTACCCCCATACAAATAAAAAGATTCATACTAACTAGGAGGTTTCAAAGTTGTCAGCCAAACAATGCTCCAGAACAGCAGCAGCAACTTCAAGCTTGATAGCCAAATGGATTATAGTTGGTTAGCTTCGAAGGTTGACTGACAAGTACCACCCTTGAAGGTACATCTGACCAACCTCAGAAGATGGATCCTCACCACCCTATGTAAGTAGTCACCACCCTCGGCTGTTCACACTACCACTCTCGGAGGGACATACTGTGCCGCCCTCAGCAGAATAAAACATTCCCAAAAGGTCTTCCACACTGTTGAGGAGCCTCCCCTTATGGCCCTTGGAAGCAAAAATCGGACCAAAGGAGACCTATCTACCAAAAGGGGTCTTACTCCCCAAAAAGGGCCCATCACCGAAGAAGTTCTCACCCGGATAAGACAAAGACGGCTAGGAGCCTTTGACCCACAGCCCTCCCACACGCCCTTGACCTCCGGTCAGAATGGTTACAACTAGCTGAGGGCGCCTGTTCCTGAACGTAGGATCAAATTCGGTCGACCACGTGTCATAATCTGGGACGAGCTGTAGGAGGAGGCCTTCTCCTCATGACCTCCTATAAATACCTTTGGAGAACCTTGGTAAGGGCACAAGAGACAGAAAACCCTAGCTATCTTTTGGTCTCCATTTTTTTCTTTCTTACCTTCATTCTCTAAAATACTGAATTGAGCGTCGGATGGTCCTCCCCTAGAATCACACTCTAGGTAGTCTTTAACCTTTGTTTTACAGAATCTTGCAGCCACCTTTCTGCCTAAAGCCCCTCTCCAAGGCATCTTCACACAGAAGGTCCCTTTCCTAGACATCTTCATACTGGAAGTCCTACTTGTAGTGCACCATCTCACATAAGGAGGATGCTGCTGGGCATCATTTGCTGCTGTCTGTGGGAAACTACCCTCAGGTAGCCATCATTGAGACTTGGCGTTCTAAGGATAAGGGACTCCCAAAGTCCCCATCTACCCTGAAGAGTCAACCGACGATCGAGCAGCCAATAGCCGGGACCTCTTTACCAGAGGACGAACGTCCTTTGATGGTCACAATGGGCTTCCTAAGGGATTTCCAGCATTCCATCATGGCTAAAATGACACAGCAACTCGACCAGAGGTGGTCTCAACTACCTTCGGCCCCGAAGGGCCTCCTCACCAGTCGCTTGCCAAGAGAGGAGCCCCAAGCTTGCCCACTGGAGTTCAGGTAGCGGGGACTTCCATGACGAGTCCTCAACCGAGGATGTTCCCTCAAGGGGGCATCATGTTGAAGAAATGACATCAAAGGGACCCAAAACCTCTCACCAGAGAAGCCCATTGCCAAACAGAAGGTCACCGTCCCTTCGCCGAAGAAGTTATTCCCCAAATAATAGATGTTGTTCCCTATTGCCGAAGACTTCCAGGCAATGGTAAGAGGCAAGCACTACTGCCCTCATGGAAAAAATCCTTGAGAGGCTGGACAAGGTAGAAAGGTAGGTATGTCGGAAGCCTGTTTGGTCAAGGCTGTTGGAGACCTTCATCGAAGAAGAGTCCCTGTTCACCCAAGTAGTAGTTGAGGCACCCATGCCCAACGACTTCCGGGTACCTCGTTTAGAGACGTATGATAGGCGTAGTGACCCCCATGCCCAACGACTTCCGGGTACCTCATTTAGAGACGTATGATAGGCATAGCATGGTGCTACGTGGTGCTGATGACGCCACGCTTTGCAAATGTTTTGAGGTCACCCTCTTCGGACCGGTGATTACGTGGTATAACTCGTTGGCCCCCGGAACCATCATGGGTTTCCAAGTATTGTCTACCATGTTTACACAAGAATTCATCAGCAGTAGGCTGACAGTGAATATGCCAGTTCAGATGTTTGACATAGTGCAAAGAAATGGAGAGACCATTTGCGACTGTGTCGAAAGGTTTAACTGAGAGACCCTGAGTGTGCTGGACTTCCATCCCGAAATACACATCCTCGCCATGATACGGGGACTTCGGTGAGACTTAGAACTCTTTTACGAGTTCTTGAAGGGCCCCCCAGACACCCTTGGCGAGTTCTACCAAAGGGCCGAATAGCACATGACTGCTGAAGAGCTAAAGATGAGAGGTCCAAAGCCTAACCACACTCGCCCCGAAAAGGCAAGCCAACAACCTCGCTACCCAACAGAGGCTGGGGGTCAACCTCGGAAGTAGAGAGGGAAGAAGCCAGTGACCTTAACTCCCTTGAACACCACAAGAACGAACATCCTAATGGCAATGAAGAGGCAAAGGAGCCAAATTCAACGTTTGAAGGTCATGACTTCGGAAAACACAAAGAATATGAAGAAATTCTGCCAATTCCATTGGGATCACGGTCATGACACTAAGGGTTGCTTCCAACTCAGGAAGTATATCGAGTCCTTGATCAAGCAGGGCCAACTTCACCAGTACCTACGGATGCCCTCTCCCAAGGGAATGAGGGAGGAGGAAAGAAAGGAATATGAGGACTACGATTCCGACCGACGCCAGAACCGGAGTCCCAAGAAGAATCCTCCACCTCTAGCTGGAGTAATCCAGACAATCACCACAAGACTACCTTCGACAGAGATGTTAGTCTTGTGCCCAAAAGCCAGTCATGAGATGATTGTATTTTTGCACATTGAGTCACGATATTTTATTAAGGCATTAATCCAGCAATT
>KK903390.1:6580-20818 GCA_000696445.1 Aquilaria agallochum | reverse complement strand
GGGCCTTTCCCCGAGTCAGGCTGGTACCTCGGGCCATCACCTGTTTCTGAGGTTAGTTCGGTCACCCTCGCAAGGGAGACGGTTCGTTGATTTCCCGAGGTAGGTAACGACGTTCTGCCGAGGTGGTATTCCTCAGGTGTCTGGCTCCCTTCTTTCCCGAAGTCCTTAGGTAACTAGTGTGGCCACACTTCAGTCATCAAGCATCATCAGCACCGTGCAACACCATGCTGTGCTTGTACTTGGTCAGGTGAGCCTGGGGGTCAGTTCAGCCATCATAGATCTTTAGCCGAGGTACCCAAAAATCACTCGGCATAGGTGCCTCGACCACTGCTCGGCTGAATGGTGATTCGTCTCCATTGAAAGACTCTAACAACCTAGCCTAAATGAGCTTCCGAGCTACCTGCCTGTCCACTTTTTCTAGTCTCTTTAATATTTTCTCCATGAGGAGGGTGGCATTGGGCTCTTCTTCCTGCTGCTTATAGGCCTCTGGGAACGGAAACTGACGTCTCCTTTTTGGGGAATGACTTCGGCGCCGGGGAGATGGTGACTTTGCCTCAGGTGAAGAACTCCTTTGGCGAGGGGTCTTGGGTTGCTTTGGCCCAGCGTCTCCCATAGGTCATGCCCCAAGGGGCATGTTTTCCGTTGAGGATTCATCACGTTGATCCCTACTTCCTGAGCTCCGATGAGTTGATCGGGGGCTCTTCTCACGCCGGGGTGTTGGTGAAGAGGGCCTCCGTCCCGGGGTTGCCTATGGCCACCTTTGGTCTAACTGCTGCATCATTTCAGCCACAACGGAATGTTGTAATTCACACAGGAAGCCTATAGTAATAGTCAGAGGACGTTCATCCTCAGGCGAGGAAGTCCCTGCTACAGTTGGTTCTGTTGCCGGTTGAGTCTCTGGCTCGGACAGGGACTTCGAAAGTCCTTTTTCCTTAGAACGCAGAGTTTTAACGACGGCGACCTGAGGGTGGGTTCCCACAGACGGCGCCAAATGATGCCCTGCAGCATCTTCGCTGTGTGACATGGTGCTGCCGGGAGGGACTTCCAGTGAGGGAGAATGCCTAAAGTGTATGTTTCCCAGGAGGATCTACCTGAAACACTCAGAAAACAGGGGTTAAGAGGTCCCTAGAGTCTTTTTCCGGGGAGGAGGCTCCGACGCCCAAGTTAGCTCTTTGGAGGTGGAGAGAAGTATTAAGGGTCAGAAGTTTTAGCCTGTTATCTCTTTTCGTGAGAGTCCAAAAAAAAGATCCCCTGGTGATGCCATTTCCTAGAAATATATAGGAGGGTATGGCCCACTCAGATCGTGACACGTGTTTGCTCGGATGTAATTTGTACCTTCTGAGTGTGGGGGCCTCCAGCCGCTTGTAGGCTCCTCGGGCCACGGGCTGGGGCAGTCATAGTCCCACATGACAGGACGTGGACTGTCCCGGTGTGTCAGAGCGCATGTGAGGGCGGCATGTAGCGTGTGCGGGTGACATGTCAGAGGCTCCTTAAATGCTTCTGTCGTACCCCAGAGGTCTCCTTACTCAAGGATGTCCTTTGAAGCAAGGACCTTTCTTCCGGGGTCGTGCTAGTAGTTCGGGGCATTCGCTAGTGCTGAAGTTCCCTGTTCAAAGGGGTTTCCCTGCCAAGAGTGGCAGGTCCTTCTCCCCAAAGGTAGTTCGGCTTCTCGATGGAGGCAACGCGCTATCTTTCAGAGGTCGGAGCTGTCATCCTCAGAGGTGTTGGCTAGCCAGTGAAGTCGTATGCTCGATGTGCCAGACTTTATCCTCTCCAAGGTCTCCACGGGCACTCCTTGTGAGTAACACTGGACTTACCGAATACAGTACTTTGGCTATCACCTTTGAACCTTATCCTTCGGGATATGGGAATCCCGAAGGGCCCACTTTCTGGCGTGTTCCACCATCCATACCGAGGGCGCTAGTTCTTCTGCAAAATTACATTGCAGTTCCATCAATACATTGTCTCTTCGCCAGACGTCTAAAAGATGGAGAATGCTAAAAATGTTCGAATTTATAAAGAAATGGCTAAGGGGCAAACCTGGTGGGACCTCGGCGACGTCGTCATCCGAATCGTGGACTTCATCCACCTTAGCAGGGATGTGTTTGCCCTTGTTTGTCTTTGTTCCTCGAGCTCCTCAGCAGAAGGGCCTCCTACCGAAGTGCCCAGGATATCCGCCGAAGTGATGGGACTTCGGGGAGTGGAGCTGATGGCCAGTTCTGATGGTGGCTCAGCATGGACCAGAGGCTGGTCTCCAACCTCTCCAACTTCTTCCGGGAGGGAGTGTCCTTCTTCGCGTCCTTGGCCGAGGAGGGCCCCCCTCTAGCTACTTTCCTCCTCTTCGGGGCGGCCGTTTTCTTCTATTCCCCCTTCCTGTCCTGGCCAAGGAAGAAGGACTTGTAGAAGGCGGCTGACTAGTCGCCCAACTCTGGAAAAGGAAGAAAATATCAGTGTAAGTCCAAGGGGGTACTTATACCAAAATTTGAAAAGCAACTTACTCTCGACAAGGGCTTCATAAGTGAGCTCCCACCGAATGAGCATCACCAGCCATGACTTCTTTCCGTCGATGGCAGGAATTGGCATGCCGAGATCGGTTTTGTGCTCCTTGAGTACCCCTAGCTGCCGAAGAACCTCTTCGGTCATAAGGTTCCACCTAATGGGGAAGGGGTACAAGGAGCATGGTGGGACCTTGGCATCGCAGTCGGCAACAGCTCGGATACGGCTATCAAAATCCTCAAACCTCGCTGCTAACTTAGGAATTAGCAACTTATTGGGATCAACAACATCCGTCTCCAGCGTCCCCCAGGCCCACCTAGTCGGTACATACGACCACGCCTCTGCCACCTTCAGGAAGCAGAACTTCCTTTGCCACCCTCGCTAGCTGTATTTAGTGTCGAAGGTGAACATACAATTTTTGCTCCCAGATCCTCGAGGTAGCATTAAATAAAAGCCACCTTTCGGGACTGGATAGAGCTTGTAATACTGCATGAAGATAATGAAGTGGGGCTCTACCTTGAAAACCCCACACATACAGAGAAAGGCATTGAAGTAGGAATAAGAATTAGGAGGAAGTTGATTTACGGTTATGCCATGGAATTGGAAAAAGTAGCAAATCATCTTCAGCAGGGCGAACCGAAGTCCGGCCTTCAGTTGGGCTCAGAAAACGGTAACCTCGTCAGATTGGTTCATAAAGCTGAAAAAGCCGAGATAGGGTAGCCTAATGACAGCATAAGAAGGAAGAAAAAACTTAGTTGTCCACTTCATTCCGAAGTGGTACAACACGGGTGAGACATGAGAGCAAGCCAGCTCTCGGGAGTAGTTTGGACGGACATGATTGGGATTGGGGAAGACATGATCAGCTAAAGGAAATGCCTCCGGGAAAGAATGCTAAGGGACTTTAGGAAAAGGAAAATAACGTTGGACTCTAGAACAAATGGAAACAGAAGAAATCGATGGGCCTTTGTAAGGGAAACCCACCAAAACGTTTGCCGAAGACGGGGTTAGTAGACATCATTGTAAAAAGTCGCCGGAAATCGCTCCACCGCTGGCACCGCCGCAAAAGAAAAGGAAGAGCCTGAGAATAGACGAGAGCAAGACAGAAGCAAAGGAAAACAAATAAGGGCCACGACGCAAAGGAGAGTTTATATAGGCCAAAGTGTTGGGTTTCGGGAGCCAAACAGCGCAGCGGAATTTAACCGAAACCCTCCAGGATCCAAGTGAAACGGGGTAAATCGGGTGTTCGAAAATTTTCATACCTAATTTTCGGTTGAGATCTCTCACTCAACTGTAGAGTCGAATCACAAAACCTGAACAATTGACGTGTTCAAGCTCTCTATGGTATCCACNTTAATAAAATATCATGACTCAATGTGCAAAAATACAATCATCTCATGACTGGCTTTTGGGCACAACACTAACACAAAGTAGGTAGGCGAATCATCACGATAATTACTTGCTAAATGCGAAGAGACGCGGCTGCTGTAACCGATGCCACTGTCTCCCAACAGCCGTGTGACACGTGTTGTCTAGCACAAGAGACGAGGACATGCCTCCTGACAACACGGATGCCTAGGTAGGCTCATCCGAAAAGGCGTGCTAGATTAATTATGAGACATGATGGTTCGCTGACACATGGCAGAAAAATGAGAGGAGGAACACACACTCCGAGAAAAAGCCAAGGGCCTAGCTAAGAGATGAGGAGTAGCACCTACAACCTACCTCGCCTGGGAAGGCACACCCCCGAAGAATGAATTGCCCCCGCCCAAGACAACTGCCAGCCTTCATAAATGGGCCCGCAAAGTACTCTGAGAATCTACATGCTGAAGAAGTCACTTCAGCTTTCTGAGGGGGGGCATGTGATGGCCAAAGGGCTATTACTCTTCAGAAAGCCGAGCCCTGATAGAGCGTCACCCTCGGTATTGGTGAGCATCGCCCTCGAGAAATACGGGCAGCAACCTTGGTAAGATAGGGTCTGACCTCCTGACCCCCCCAACCTAGGCTATCCACTATTACCTTTGGGGAGTGATAATATTAACTTCGGAAACACGGCTCTCGACTACCCTTTGTAAGATGGCCTAACCAGCTTCGGGAGAGGTAGACTCACCATCCTAGGAAAATGAGAACACCCTCTGAAATGAGTCCCGCGTACCGAGGGGACTCACGAATAACTAGAGCAACCTCGGCAAGAAGCTCTCCCATCCCGAAGAGGTCTCTTTCACCAAAGGGGTCTCAAGGATATGACAAAAATGGTTAAAGAGCCTCTGACACGTCGCCCTCGTACACGACCGGACACGCAGATCTCCCGTGGCCCTAACTCCCGACCAAGACAGCCTATGGCTGCCTAGAGGTCCCCGTTTCCAAAGGTACGGACTGCATCCAACTGAACAAGTGTCATGATCTGAGCGGGCCGTGTTGAGCAGGCTTTTCTTGACACTTCCCTATAAATACTTGGTAAATGACCTTGGTAAGTGAGAGACACTACTCTCTACTCATTACTCTCTGTATTGACTTAGGCGTCGAAGACTCCTCCCTCGGAAAAACACTCCAGGGATCTCCTAACCCCCATTCTTTGACTTTTTCAGGCAGCCACCCCCTCCGGAAACCCATTTTGCGGATACCCTCTTCACCGAAAGTCCCTGTTGCATGCCACTATGTCATACAATGAGGATGCCAATGGGCATCCATCATACTCTGTGCCTAAGAGATTTCCAAGCCTTCATAGCCGTACGGATCATGTAGCCTACCTCATGTTTGAGGTTCCATAACAGTTTCCTAAGATGGTAGTCACATCCCAACCACCTACTCGAAGGTGTTCCTTATACCTTCGAGCAAGTCAAGTTACTTGCTCCAATTATGCCACACTAGACTATGAGGATCCATTGCTAGACCTCTAGTGTCCAAACTGTGCTAACCTAGTTTCAGCATCACAACCTACAGCCAAAGCCAGACAATAACTCATAGATGTTGGATAGTACTAACTACCCTAGCACATGGATCACAACCTAGATCTCAGTTCTTAGCCTCCAACATCTATGAACTGAGCTCTGATACCAACTGACACGGCCCCTCCTGGCCCTACCTAGGAAGCCTGTGAGAACAAGTCTCATGATGGTTTGTAATTGGCTAATTAATTATGTGCACCCTGGTAAAAACTTCATGCTACTAGTTTTTTATCCTAAAAGTTCATTTAAGCATGCAAGAGCTACTTTGAATTGAGCAAGTACAAAATCATAAAACATTTATATAGCCTAGGCAATTCCATTAAAAGCAATGTTCATAGAGTCAAAACATACAAATCCTACACCCAAAGGCAACCGAAGAGACCACAACATTGTTCATACACATTGGAGGCCACTAACATACAACATACATATCCAAGGCTAGTATTACTGAGATCCAATCAACTAGCTTCCACCTTAAATGAGAGATCCTGGTGGCAAGCCTCAACAATCCTCCACGTGCTTACTAGCCTTTGTGGCCAAGAAAACTATTGTTAGTATAATAACAACTTAACTATCAAGTAGCCGAATAATCTAATTCTCAAAGTAATATACCTCTAGCGGAAGCTACCACGACAAACCTTAATGATAGTTGGGTTTAACAACATTCATATCTGTTGATGCCCAGCGGCATCCTCATTTTATGACATGTTGGCCTAAGGGAGAGACTTCCGGTATGGAGGTGCCTAAATGAGATACTTCCCGTAGGATGGTGTGTGCGAGACTTTGAAGAACAGAGGTTAGAGACTCCCTGGAATGTGTTTCCAGGGGAGGAGCCTCCGACACCCAAGTCAGTATTTGAAAGTAAGAGTTGTGAGCAAAGAGTGGGGAATAGCCAAAGTTCTCTATCTTGTGCTTACCAAGGTCCTTCCTAAGTATTTATAGGAGGGCAAAGGGGGGAGGACATTTGACATAGCCTATTCAGATCATGACATGTGTTCGGTCAGATTTGATCCGTACCCCCAGAGATAGGTATCTCCAGTTGGCCGTAGGGCGTTCTGGCCAAAGGGCAGGGGCGTGTGTGAGGTCTCTCTCTCAGAGGCTCCTTAACCATTTTTTTCGTATCTCTGCAACACCCCTTCAGAGAATAAGACCCCTTCGGGGTATAAGGCTCCTTAGGGAATAGGAGGCCCCCTTCGGCTTAATATAGCCACTGAGGGCTATTAGGAAAGGCCCTTCGGCAGAGGGGGGGCACCTTTGGAAGACATTCTTCCTTGCCGAGGATGGGGATATACTTCCCGAACTTGGTGAGTTTGCTATTCCGAATGTGGTAGTATATAGATTTTTCGAGGTCAGTTTTCTTACCTACTGAGGGTGGTTGTCGCTCACCGAGCTTGGTGCTAGGTCTTTCCTGAGGGTGGTTTTTGGCTAGGTGATCTGGAGATCTCAGGGTTCATGGCCCCTCGGTTATAAGGCGGTGTTCTTCCTGAGGATGGTCAAGGCCCCCTCTCTCCCGAAGTTGTTCATTCATGTTTCTCGAGGGTGGTGTTTTTTAGGTCACTTTGGGAATTCTAGAAGGGTTAATAGCCCTTTGGTGATCACATGCCCCCTCGAAAAGCCAAAGTTGTATCTTTGGTACTTGGGCTTTTGCAATCGTTTCATGGAACTCTTTCTGGTAGGTGACAGTCGTCTAAGCAAGTATGAACTGAATTTTTGACCGAGGTTACCTTTTCGGATGAGGGCCCTTCTTCGGTTCAAGACGCTTCTCCTAGCTGAGGTATTGCCTTCGGCATTAGGTGGTACTCATTCTTTGCCCAAGCTTTTGGTGTTCCCGAAGTTGTTCCTTCGGACCAAAGTGTACATCCCCCTTCTGGGTTTTTTGTTGCCTGTCAGCGAATCGTCACATCTTCTGATCAGATAGACGCGTCACTTTGGGCTAGGCTTGCATAGATCTGCTAGCTGTCAGAAGGCGTGCCCCTGTTTCTCACATCAGGTGACATGTGTCACTTGGTGATTGGCGAACAGTCACATCCATTACATCAATTACGTCTCTTTGTCTATGAGGGGTCATTATGGCGATCCTTCACCTGCCTCCTTCGATCTATATAAACCTTTTCTCCTCCAGGGTTCTCCACACTTCTCATTTTTCATTGCCTTTCCTCTCTGCTTTTCTCTCCTTTTTCACCTTCTCTTTGGCGGTAATGCTAGTGGCAGAGCGATTTCTGGTAACACTTGTGGCGTTCTTCCGAATTTCTTACCTCAGTCTGAAATAGGTGGGTTTATTTCCAAAATTTCCATTTTTTCTCAAAATTTTGTCTTTCATCTCCACGAGGTTAGAGCCTTCTCACCGAACATGTCTTCTCAACAAGTCAAAGTTCAGCCCATCCTCGAGAGTTGGCTTCCTCTTAACTCTCATCCGAGCTATGCCACTTCAGAGAAAGCCCAAAAGTGGTTGGCCAAATTCTTTCATCCTTCTTATGCTGTCACTAGGCTTCCTACCCCTGGTATGCCCAGTTATGCCCCTCATTTGGATGAGGTTACCGTCTTCAAGGCTCAATTGAAGGCTAGACTTCGGTATCCCCCTCTAAAGATGGTTTGTGACTTTTGCCAATTCTATAGCATAAGCATGAACCAACTCCTATTCTTATTTCAACACCTTCCTTTATATGTGTAGGGTCTTCAAAATAGAGCCCCACAAACTCCACCCAGTTCTGAAGGGTGGCTTCTACTTCTTGCTTCCTCGGGGATCTAGCAGCAAGAAATATACATTCACCTTCAAAACGAATGACACTTGGCAAGGGTGCCAAAAGAAGTTCTTCTTTCTGATGGTGGATGAGCAATGGAAGCATGTGCCAACCAAATGGGCGTCGGGGGCTCTTGACATTGATGTAGTAGATCCCTGAAAGCTACTAACTTTGGAGTTAGAAGCCTAATTCAAAGAATTTGAAAGCCATATTCGGGCTATCGTGGATTAGGATCCTAAGGTCCATCCGCGTTCCCTATACCATTTCCCCATTAGGTGGAACTTTATGACAGAAGAGGTGCTTCAGGAGCTAGGGGTAGTCAAGGAACATATTACTGACAAGGATATGCTGAAGCCCCTTTTTGATGGCAAGAAGGCATGGTTGGTAAAGCTTCTTCGGGGCAAACTCACCTATCTGGCTCTTGAAGAGAGTAAGTCCCTTTCCAGATTTTTGTCTTATATATCCTCTGTACTTACACTGATGTTCTTCTTTTTGCAGGGATGGGTGACAAGTCTGCCACCTTCTACAAGAGTCTTTTCCTTGGCCAAGCCGAGAAGGGGGAGCAGCAAAAAAAGAAACCGACGTCGAAGAGGAAAAAGGTGCCGGTGGGGCCGTCTTCGGCATCAAAATCAAAGAAGGCCAAGGAGGACTCCCTTTCACCTCCGCCCGAAGAGTTTGTGGAGGTACAAAATCAAACTCCTATTCGTGCCGATCCACCTTTGGAGCCGGGTATTTGTTCAACTCCCCTTAGTCGAAGTACTGTTGCAGATATTTTAAGGACTTCGGTCGGTGGTCTTTCGGCCGAAGAACTTAAGGAACACTGAAAAAGGAAAGGCAAAGGTCTTCCAGCTGAGGCCCTCGAAGTTAGTGACTTCAAGGAAGAAGATGCTGAACTTCCTCCAGGTTTGTCCCTTAGCCATTCTTCTACGAGTTTGGGAATTTTTGGCATTTTAGACCTTATAGATGAATGCCTAAGGGATAACGTTCTAATGGAACTTTGGCATGACTTTGTAGGTGAAGAAGTACAGGCTGACTGGGCGGTGGACCACTCCAGAATAAGGGCTATTCGGGATTCCAAAATCTCAAGGGACAAGGTCCTGAGGGAGCCCTTCTAGACTTTCGTGGAGGACAGCCAGAAAATGGCTCCCCAGATGGTGAAGGGCATTATGACAAACGCCACTTTCCAGTCCCTGACCAAGGAGTGCTCCAATGAAGAAGTCCTCACTATGAGGATGAATGAGCAGGCCGCGGAGGTGAACTTCTATCCTTTAAGACTTAGAAAATTTCTGAGTTCCCTGTTTTGAGTTCCTTTTTTACCCTTATTTGGAATTTTCCCCTTTTGCAGTTGCTGGTCTACAGTGGGTACCCTCGGGCCTGGGCAGCTAAACAAACCTCGATCCGAAGTTGGTCAGAGGAGAGTTTGCTAAGGCCAAGCAACTGCTTGCCAGTTCAGTCGTTAAGTACGGCGAGCTTTGTAAGATAGGCAAGGAGGATCTGGCTAACCTTCAGAAGGAGGTGATTAAGAGCCAGGTGGAGCTAATTCAAGATTTTTATTTGAAGATGTCTGACCTCAGCACGAAGGTGATATCTTTGACCTCGGCAAGTAAGGTTTTCCAAAATAAGAAGGAGAATGCCGTTGCTGATCTCACAAAGGCATTTGCTCTTACCTCCAAACTCCAAGCCGAGGTCGATAGGTTGAAGAAAGAGAAAAACAAGAAAAAGAAGAAGTTGGAAAGGGAGGTCGAGGTCCTCAAGAGAGAACTAGAGGACTTCGATGTAGAGAAGGCTAAGTCCGATCAAGCAACTAAGTCCTCTTATCAAGATAGTTTTTGTCTGGCTCGTCGCCAAGTTCTATCCATGATTGGTCTTTGGATATCATCTTCATTCTTTAACACTTTACTATTATTCGCCCGAGGGCTTTTGCGCCCATCTTGTTAGTGTTGTGCCCAAAAAGATAATCATGAGATGATTGTATTTTTCGCACATTGAGTCATTATATTTTATTAAGGCATTAATCCAGCAATTATGTCCGTTATTTTGTTTCTGCGTAACATAATAAACATAATTGTAACCCTAGAATAATGATATTCTTAAATGTCCCTAGTCTAGTATTATTGTGGAGTGGGTTGCAATAACACATAACGATTAGCATATGTGGAGACTAATATGAGATATGTAGTCTACATATGGGTACAAGTTGGAGAACTTATGTACTCGACTGACCCACCATGAGAACACTTCATGGATCGTTATATGAGTGTCATAAGTGATTCTCATAGTGATCATGGTATATGTAGTCCTTCGACCTAAGATCATCAAGGTTCCCTACATGTGAGTCACATACTTTGATACTTTCCTTTGTTGCTCGTAACTGAGTGAACTTGAAGGAGGTCATTGCGTATGTCACATATCATGCGGAGGGATTTGTATGATCAAGATGGGATTTGTCTCTCCTATGTAACGGGAGTGATATCTTCGGGCCCGTTGATAGCGTGAGACTTAGAAAATGCATGGCCATGCTCAGATGAGTTGATATACGATATCAATGTCATCAGCTTAAGTTAGTCTACTCGGTAATCGAGAAACCAATGATTGGGCTATACGAGAGTGACACATTCCATGTCTCATGCTTAGTCTTGATATCTTGGACAAAGGGACAATGGCATTTATCGGTGATGACCATAAAGGCTTAGTCGAATCACCGACAATCTTCTCACTTGGGTAGCAATGATGTGTTGCTAGACACCGCTTATTGCTTATGATCATTGCCAACGTGGCAAGAGCCTATTGGGTCGCACACATAGAGCTATTTGGATCATTAGAGTGCATGGGCTAATTATTTGGGTTATGGTTTCACTTTAATTTCATATTAATAATGGGCCCAATAGTTGAACCATTATTAAGCCCGAAATTAAAGCCTAATTGGATTAGGGCTTTGAAACCCATTAGGCCTGGAAGTTGAATCTCACTATAAATACAACTTTTAGTGAGAAATTCGCAGGTCTCCTTGCCCTAGCCTCCAAAAAGGACAGCCACACTCTTCTCTTGCAATTCCTTGGAGGATGCAAGCTAGCACTGCGAGCACAAAAGAAACGCATATGCCGGGATATGGTGGAAGTGTGGTGATCCTGAGAGGCTCGTGTGGATACCATAGAGAGCTTGAACATGTCAACTATTCAAGTTTTGTGATTCGACTCTACAGTTGAGTGAGATATCTCAACTGAAAATTAGGAATGAAAATTTTCGAGCACCCGGTTTACCCCGTTTGACTTGGATCTTGGAGGGTTAAAATTTCGCTGTGCTGTTTGGCTCCCGAAACCCAACACATCTTTGGTTAACGATCTTCAGGGCGGTAGTTAGGTATTTATACGATCAAACATGTTCAGTTGAATATCTTCGGCAAAACTTAACTTGTGTATAAAATAGTTAAGTGCCTTTCTTGGCAACCATGTTTCGTTGATTTCCTTTGGCAAAGGCTGCCTATTTTCACAACTGCCCTTCGAAAGTGACCATGTTCAGTTTCATTTTGCCCCCTTGGAAGTGAATATGTTCAGTTTTTTTTCTGCGGAATGAACATCTTCGGTCATTATGCTTCGGCATAAATGTATAACTTTACACATAGGCACCTTCGGATTCGACCACCTTGAAAATTTTTCTAAGTATTGGAATTCAGGAAACAGCCACTTTTGGTTTTCCACATTCAGACATGACCATGTTCGGTCGACGCCCCTCGGATGGAACCATGTTCAGTCAAAGGAAATTACCACCTTCAATAATTCCTCCCTTGGTGTTTTTTGCACAATTTTCCAACCAGAAAATGTTCTAAGTGTAGAATTTTTTTAGAGACTCTGAATGCCATGTATTTTTTAACTCTCCTTCTTTGGTATTACCGAGCTTGTAGACTCCTGGCTGAACTTCTTCGAAGACCAAATAAGGTCCATCCCAATTTGCCCGAAGTACTTCATGTGATGATCTTTGGGCATCAAATTCAGCTCTTCGGAGGATGAGGTCCCCTTTCTTGATTCCATTACGCTTGACATGCAAGTTTGTAGCAATGGCCACTCTCTGCTGAAAAGCTTTTCTTTTGAGCTCGGCCATCTCTCTATGCTCGTCAATTAAATCCAACTTGGCCCTTAAACTGAGGTTGTTCCTTTCTTCATCGAACACCTATATTCTAACAGAGGGCTGTGCGACCTCGATGGGGATAATGGCCTCTGTTTTGAGGATGAGTGAGAAGGTTGTGTTGCCTGTGGCCCTTCTGGGACTTGTTTGATATCTACACAGCACACTCGGAAGCTCTCTTGGCCATTTTCCCTTTGCTTATTTAACCTCTTTTTTAGACTATCATTTATTGTTTTGTTGGACACTTCAACCAGTCCATTGCTCTAAGGCTAGGCCACCGAGGTGAAGTGCAATTTAATTCCGAGGTTGGTAGTGAATTCCTGGAACCCCTTATCAATAAATTGGGAACCATTATTAGCTACTATCACCCTCGGAACGCCAAATCTGCATATGATGTTCTTCCAGATAAATCTCTATATGTCCCTTACCGATATTGCTACTAAAGGCTCTGCCTCGATCCACTTGGTGAAGTAGTCTACTGCGACATCACAAAATTCCACTCATCCAGGAGCTGTTGGGAGAGGCCTAGTGATGTCTATACCCTGTACGGCGAAGGGGAAAGGGTAGTTTGCCAAAGTTATGACTTCCAAGGGTAGTATCTGGACAGGAGTGTGTCTCTAGTAGTTGTTGCATTTCTGGATGAACTGCCTCGCGTCCTTCCTCAAGGTATGCCAGAAGTATCGTTGGTGGAGTAATACCCCGGCAAGGGCATCAGTTCCTATGTGAGAACCACAGGCTCCCTCATGGACTTCTTTGAGGACCATCTCAACATCTTCTTCACTTACACACCTCTTTAAGGGACTTGTGTTCCTTCACCGGTATAGCTCTTCCCTAATCTAGAAGTATCTTCCTGAGCATTTTCACACTTTCACAGCTTCGAGAGGATCTTCATGAAGTTTTGACGCTGCGAGGTATTTCTTGGTAGGGTCTTTCAACCCTCTTCCCAAGGTTGCTATGAACATTACCACCACACTTGGCTGATACAGTACCTCAGTGGACTCTTTTGATTTGGCCAAAGTATCGGCTTCCATATTGTCGCACCGAGGTACATTTTCTATATGTACCATGTCGAACTCCTGGATGAGCTTTTTCACGAGATCATGGTACTTTGCCAAGTTTGGGTCATTTGCCACGTAGTCCCCCACCATCTGTCGTACCACTAACTGAGAATCACTGTGGGCCTTCAGATTCCTTACACTAGCTCTTTTTGCTAGCCACAACCCTACTATAAGGGCTTCATATTCCGCGACATTGTTGGTGACATTGAATCCGAATTTGATGGCCTTCTTGGCTTCCATACCTGTGGGCCCATGGAGGATTACTCCAGCTCCTTGGTGTTCAAAATTGAACACTCCATCAACAAAGAGTGTCCACTCAGGTTCATCTTTTTTGAAGTCTTCTGAGGTATCCTCAGTTTTTGGCACCTTGGCAATGAAGTCTGCCAATGTTTGGGCCTTTATCGCCCTTCTCGGCTCATAGGTGATGTCATATTCACCGAGCTCAATGCACCATTTTGATAATCCTCCCAAGTGGTCTACCTTTCTCATGACATCTCGAAGAGGTAGGTTATTTTTTACCATGATAGGGTGCCCTTGGAAGTAAGGTTGCAACCTTCTGCTTGCCAATACTAGGGCATATATGGCCTTTTACATAATAGGGTACCTAACTTCGGCACCATGTAGGTGTTGGGTTTTAGGAGCCAAACAGCGCAGCAGAATTTAACCGAAACCCTCCAGGATCCAAGTGAAACGGGGTAAACCGGGTGTTCGAAATTTTTCATACCTAATTTTCGGTTTAGATCTTTCACTCAACTGTAGAGTCGAATCACAAAACTTGAACAGTTGACGTGTTCAAGCTCTCTATGGTATCCACACGAGCCTCTCAGGATCACCACGCTTCCACCACGTCCCGACAGATGCGTTTCTCTTGTGCTC
>KK903389.1:10825-22863 GCA_000696445.1 Aquilaria agallochum | reverse complement strand
TTTTGAAACTAACTCCAATAGTGTCATTATTAGTAGGCTTATTGAATTCATTTGTTTTAAGAATTGGCTTCTCAAGGTTGTCTCTTTCCCCCTTGAAGTATGGAAGTAATTATTTATTAACTATTCCATTGCGATTTCATTTTC
This sequence comes from Aquilaria agallochum, assembly GCA_000696445.1. Classification (NCBI taxonomy): domain Eukaryota; kingdom Viridiplantae; phylum Streptophyta; class Magnoliopsida; order Malvales; family Thymelaeaceae; genus Aquilaria; species Aquilaria agallochum. Next base: position 22,719 of record KK903389.1, on the reverse strand, counting down.
AATGCATTTTTCTTCTTACTTTCTGAACGGCATCTCTTACAGTTAATATCCCATTAACCAAACCAAATTTCGAGTACAGTTGTTACAAAAACGAAACCTCTCCTTTCATCCAAATTTTTAAGACCCAAATTTTTTCTCCAAAAACTTTAATAGTTTTTATTATTTGACACCTTTCTAATGTTTGTCTTTATAAACTAATTATTACGTATTATACATAAACTTTTGTGATAAAAAAGGGAATTTCTTAGTTAATTATTGGGTAAAATTCACCGAGCGGTCACCTAGTTTATTTTTTTGTCTTAAACAGGTACCTTACTTTTGAATTGTTCTAGCGAGGTACTTTTCCTCTTATTGTGCGTTCTATGTAGGTACTTTCTCTTAATTTTAGTGTTATGTCTAACAGAAAATGCTAACGTGGTAAAATAAAAAATTAAAATAACTTCTAAACTAACACTTTTAGTCTTTTAAATTTTCCTATAAACAATTTAAATTATAAACTTTTCCCATGGACTCCCTTGTCCCTCTCGACCTCTATCTTTTCACAGCCAGCTTCTCCTCATCTCAGCCTACTATTCTCCATCGCCACACTTTCTTCAACTCTCACCATACTCTTCTTAACCGCTTCTTCTCTTTGATTCATCATCGATTCTAGCCCTACTCTTCTTGGTCTCTTTTTCTCTTCGAATCATAATCAATTCTTGCCCTACTCTTCTCCATCACCCCACTTTTGATTCATTGCTGAATCCCAGATCTCAATTCACCGATTTTGATGTTAGGAGGTGGTCGCAGAGGAGCAATGGAGATAAGCGGCGGTGATTATGGTGAGAGATTTTGGGGTTTTGGGCACAATCATGTTTTCGAGGGAGGGCGGTCAGCGATTGGGCTGATGGTAGAAGGGCGGTCAACGGCTAGGCTGGTGGCTAGTGGGCAGTCAGCAATTGGTTAGTTGCTTTTGGGGTGGTGGTAATTTAGATGAAAAATTAGGATTTTAGTGGTAAAATTGATTGAGGAGAAGTTTAAGGGGGGTTAGAATTAGTGATTGAAACGGTTTGAGTCGAAAGTTGATATTTTAAATTTATTTTAGGGTTATTTAATGCATTGTCAGCATTTTTCATTTAATTTAACTGAAAAATTGACGAAAAGTAGTTGAACGGGACACACAATAGAAGAAAAGGTACCTCATTAGGACAATTAGAAGGTAAGGTACTCATTTAAGACAAAAAAGAAAAAGGTAGGTGACCACCAGTAGATTTTACCCCTTAATTATTACTTCTTCACAAAAGTTCAAGTTTGAATTCTTGCATTTATTTGATTGCTGACTGGGTATGCTTGTATTTGTGATTTAACTTTGCCATACAGTTTCAATTGTCCCTAAACTATTACAAATACAATTTGCTTGGCCCTAACTAAAGTCTATTTCCAAATACCATTTAAAGTTTTGCCCATTTAGCTCTTAAATAGTTACTTACANAGCAAATAGAATGAATATAGTTAAGTAGTTATTATTTATTACGTTTGGGTACCAAAACATAGCATGGCTCAAACATAGTGACTGAAATGGGAAATGAAAGAAATTCATGGATTGAAATTACAGTTTAACCATAAGAACTTAGTGACTGAAATCACAAAACACAACATAGGCGCCAAGGCACCATGTCCTTGCAAAATGTAGACTGAACTTCAAAAAGAGTTAATCATGTCTAGCAAAAAATAAAAAAACTGTTCATAAATAGTATAAAACCCAGGGCTTTTAGACATTCTAAAATAAGAACTCTTAAAATATGAGACAATGAAGTATTATAATACTGGTTGAAATTTTTAGACATTCCAAAATTTACAGTTTGTGATCCCAAAGCTTTTTCCATTGGCCTACGTGGTTCGAAAGTGTAGAGTGTTAAATTCGATTAATTAATTGTGAAATTTCTAAGGTGCCTGATTCCCTATTTGCAAACTCCTTCCAATGATGAGTTGTACCGAAAGAGCGAAGGTTTGAGATAAATGGACAAAGGCTTAAAAGCAGAGAAAAATCCATGAATTTTATTAATAAAAAAATATAAATTGGATTAATTAATTGTGAAATTTCTAAGGTGCTCGATTCCCTATTTGCAAACTCCTTCCAATGATGAGTTGTACCGAAAGAGTGAAGGTTTGAGATAAATGGATAAAGGCTTAAAAGCAGAGAAAAATCCATGAATTTTATTAATAAAAAAATATGATTTTTATTTTATTTCCTTAAAATGAAGAAACTTTTGTTTTAGGGAACATCTAAAAACTTGGAAAGAGCAACAAAATTATTGCTAGGAACAACTAGATGTTACTAGAATCAGTTATTGTGGTCAGAGTGTATCTTATACACCACGGTGTACCCTACAATTACTCTTAAAAATATAATCAACTCAGACTCTATATAATTTAACCTAATAAATCCTGGAATAAATATTAAACTAAGGACATTAATTACCCTTGAAATTAATTGTGAAAATTAAAATAAAACATAAAATTGTTAATTTTCTAGGTTATGCCATAAAGGTTACTTGATGCAAATTGAAGAAGAGCCTGGAAGCCTTAATAACTAAGAAATTCTAGAAGGGAAATTTTCAAAAAACTTCTTGAGGTTTGAGGTTTAGTGGATACTTCACTTACCCCTCTTGTTTAGAAATTCTCCACCTTACTTTCTGAAGTTTAATAGATCCTGCACTTAACTCCCTCCATAATATTGAGAACCAAAATGACTATTTTCCAATTTTATCAATGCTTATCTTAGGACAAATAGTTTATAAAATTGTTCTTTTGGTAATTAGAAATTTAGAAAATGTTGACAACACCTTTTACCATCTCAAGTCAATTTAAATATGTACCATCTAGTTAGTTAATTAATATTAATAAATTAAAATTATAGTATTTTCAGAATTGTAAATTTTTATAGTAATAAATCACAGAAATACTAAATTGAATACTTAAAAACAAAAATAAAATCTATTTATATGAACAATAACGTATTGGTATATGAACATTAATGCCCTTGTCAAGTATGAACGCTGCATTTTTTTAATCTAATTGCCCAATAATTATTGTATAATTACTAGAAAATTTAATTTATTAATTTTTCTTTACTTAAAGAAAGAATTTTTTTTTTTCTATTATTGATGAACATTTCACCTTGGTGAAATTTCAAAAAGGTGACAATTATGATAGAAAGAGGGTGCAAAAACAGTACTAAACATTTAATGGTGAGATTATTTTACATTAGTTTTAATGTATTGTTTGTACATTATTCTTATATAAAATTATTATTTACTTTAGTATTAATTACAATTTGCCTCCTGAGATTTACGTAAAATTTTATTATAGGAGAAACTTCTGAAATTTTAATTTAAACTGTACAGTGTCATCTTCAAGTAATTTTAATCTGTATAGTACTTTTTTTACAATTACTTGTCATTTAAAAAATACTGTTTTAAAAATTGAAAGAAATACATAAAAATGATAATTTAAAATGTCCATTAACTATAAAAAAACCATACAGATTGAAATTACTAGAAGATGACTACCGTAATGTCTAATTTAAAATTTCAGAAGTTGCTGTTGGATTGTATTAAAATGACGGGGTAAAGTGTAAATTTTTTAAACAGAATGGGCTAAGTGTAATTTCACCTAAACCTTATAGGACAAATTGTAATTAGCTCTTTACTTTATTTCAAAAAAATTTATTATTTACTAAAATTGTCAATTTACTGAGCTTTGCACTTTAAAAAGTCTAAAACTGCCTAGAAAGTAACAAAAAATATTTTAAAATTATATTTTTAAACATATTAAATGTGGGATTTTTATAAATTAATAATTTTAGCTAAATAATCACTTTATATAAGAATGATGCAAAAATAATCTAATTCTAAGATTTACTTTAATTAACTTACTTATTGTCCATTATATATATATATATAATTGAAGCAATTATTATATTATAGACATGTACAACTTCCTTAAAAAATAAAAGTGTATGAAGTAAGAAATAAAAGTATCTAAATTAATATCTAAAACTATCTAAAACAATATGTAAAAGTGGCTAACATAATATGTGGCAAACACATCACATTCATCTTTTTATATTTCATAACTCATTTTTCATTGAAATCTTATAATTTTTTCTTTATTTTTTTTATTGAATTGACTTAGATTATTATTACTATTATTATTATTATTGTTACTAATACTGTTGCTGTTGTTGTTGTTATGCTCTTAATGGACAATTTACTTCTTACTTAATGTAACAATTATTTTGCCAGAGACTTTCAATTATTAAAAAAATATATTTAATTGCTGATTTGTTTTGCATTATTTCACATTTAATTACATACTTTGATTGGCTACTATATTTCAAATACTACAATTGAGACACAATTATGAAAGAGTAATGTTATTTATACTAAGTTTGACTAGCAAAATTTTATTGATAATCGAAAAAATGATTTTTGTCACATATAATTTTGTACAAGTTTTCAGTTAATTTAGCATAGTGTTTTTGCCTCATAGGGGCATTATTGTCAATTCAGCTATTCTAAAAAAGAATAAGAAAAGGGCATTTTAGTCTTCAATATTATGGAAGAGGTAAGTGAAGGATCTATTAAACTTTAGGGTGTAAAGTATAGGATTTCCAAACAGAAGGGGGTAAAGTAAAGTATCCTCAAAATTTCCCTTTCTGGAATGATTAATTTTTTTTACATTAATAGACTATTTATATTATTAATTTTTTCTTTCTATAAATTGGGTTTTGGTGTCAACTCAATTTTGCCTATGACGAGAAACCAATATGCAGTGAATTGTAAAGATTATGAACCAATATGCGTTAAAACAAAATTGAGGATCAACTTGTAATGAAAATTAAAAGTTATGGAATTAGTGGTGTATTTTACGCATACCCTGTTGAACCAAGGCTTCAGTGGGAAGTGAAATTTTTCATCATTTTGCTGTTCAATTTGTGATTGTTTTATAGCTCACCGTGGTGATAGACATGTAACGCATTGACATTGATGAATCTGTGTGCATGACATTAATTATGGGAGTGGACTTAAGTGGTAATTTTACCACAACACGTGGAGCATGAACTGGCTGTACCGCCGAAATAATTATATCGTCAATTTGTTGTAATAATTGCCACACCAAGAATTTGCAACTGAGTCAAGCGGCCGAGTCCAATGATCTAGAGAACCTGTCGTAAAACCACTTATCCCAAAGTAGAACCTGTTGTAAATCCCTAACTTCTCTTCCTCTCAATAACCCGACAACTTTTATTTCCCTATAACGTAAATAATCTCGGAAACAAGTTTTTCGGTTTCTCACTGCCAACCAAAATATCAAGCCAGAACCGTACTCTATCACCATTCCCTACCTTCCATGTGAATGAATCCTACGACTCCATCCCTAACTATCCTTAACACTTTTAGATCTGCCAAAATTTGTTAGCTTCTGTACACAAGATCAGCAAATCCAAGCACTTTTTAGTGACATTTTAAAGTTTCTAGTTTCAAACTTTACAAGCTCTAGCCTTAATAATCTTTTTTAGATTATTTGCCATGTTTTTATTTATTCGACAAACAATTCCTTTGCTTTGCACTGAACATTCATGCATTGGTTGTGCAGATACTCCTGCCTCACACACCAGACACAATGCTTTTTGGTCTCACAAGTCTGACCACCTTGAAGATTTCAGAATCGAGTTTGAATTACCTTTTCTCTGTCTTAGTTGTGAGAGCTCTAGAACAGCTTCGAGAGCTCAAAGTGAGTTCGTGCCAAAGCATGGAAGTGATTGTATTGGGAGAGGAAACAAACCCAGGCAATGAGCTTGGCGTCAAACTTTCATTCCCTCGATTGAACAAATTGACGCTTAAAAACATGGGAAGGCTGAGACGGTTCTGCTCAAAAAATTATAATGTCGATTTTCCTTCCCTTAAGTGGTTGAAAGTGCGTGAGTGCCACCAATTGGAGGTACTTTCCTCCACGCATGATATGGATTTCCAGCCACTTTCCAATGACAAGGTCAGTTCTCTTATTTTATATTTCATTTTGATTCTTGCTCAATTTTCCTCCTTGAACTCAAAGCAACTAGAATTAGCAACCAACCTTTACACACACGTACACTAGTTCTATGGGCACATGTATTCTCATTTTCTTTTATTTATTTAATTTTTTTATAAGAATGCAATTTTTATTCATGTGCGTGAACTTTTTTTATTATTTGTACCAAAGCTTAGAAAAATAAAGTTCATGAAATATAACTATGAAAGAAAGAAAAATTAAATTCTTTAAATTTTTATTTATTATATTTTTAAGATGAATTTTTTTTTGTAACAACCTTATTTCAAACTGTGTATTCTAAAAAATTCTATTGGTTGAGAAATCTTTGGCAAAATTTATCACTTCATGCTTTACCCGCAACCAACAACTCATAAAATTTATATATTCCATCTTCAATTTCATCTAGAAGTAATTATATGTTAGTTATTCCATTGCTATTTCATTTTCAATGCCTATTATATTTCTCTTACTTTTTGAATGACACTTTTTACAATTAATAACTCATTAACCAAACGAAAGTTGAAGTATAATTGTTGCAAAAAATTCCCTCTCCTTTCATCCAAATTTCTATGATCTAAATGTTTTTCTTTTTTTTTTCAAAATTTTAATAGTCTTTTACTATATGACACCTTTCTAGTGTTTGTCTTCATAAAAGAAACATACATGATTGTGGGGATCCCTGTGAACATACGTCTTCCATAGTTAGCAGTTTATCCATTAACTCCCTATTCCATTAGCAACGTTCTAATAGGCTTCATCAAGCAATGACTCATGAGTGATAGTCTCAAATGAGCTATCCAACTAGTGGTCTTCAGTGGTCCCCCGACTAGTGGGTTGAACCTTAGTGGGGTATCATGTTCTTTTAAGCAAGATATTATTTCCTTCATTTTATGTGTTTTAGTTTTATTTTTATTGGTTTGTAATCATTCATTCTATGTGTTTTAGTTTTATTTTTATTGGTTTGTAATCATTCTTAAGTATCCTCATTGTTCTTTTGTCTAATTTTGTCCTTTTTTTATGTGTTTTAGTTGTTCTTCTACTCATTTTTTGTGATTTCTTATGTTGTAGTTATTTTTTTTTTTACATTTTTAATGCATTATTTTGCACATTTTAACTCCTTTTTGTGTTTAAGTTATTCTTTTGGGCATTTTTGTTATTTTTATGTTTTAGTTGTTCGAAGCAAGGAGATACATATAAGGGAGTAAATAGAACCGTTGAGAAAAAAAAACAAAGATGTAGAAAGAAAACAATAAGAATATGCCTAAGAACAGGGAACAAACAGAGGAGAACTAGAAGATATATTTAAAGAATAATTATAAAGTAAAACAACAAAAATAAGTGAACCATAAGAATACATTGGAGAATAAAAGCAATCAAATAAAAGAATATTAAGAAACATCAAATGAACATAATGGAACAAAATTGGAACAAAATTATAGGGAATACTATGAAAATTCAAAAGAACATCGAAATGTTTAAATGACATCGAAATGCATAAAAATAAAATATTTTTTAAGATAGTATCTATTTTAGATTCTGTCTTAAAAATGGGTTAATTGATTTTTCTGAATTTTTATGTTGCAAGTATTAAAAAAATAAATATTAATAAAAATTGCTAACATTTTACGGAAAGTGTTGTAAAATATTTTTACAAGAACATCGAAATGTTTAAATGACATCGAAATGCATAAAAATAAAATATTTTTTAAGATAGCATCTATTTTAGATTCTGTCTTAAAAATGGATTAATTGATTTTTATGAAGTTTTATGTTGCAAGTGTTAAAAAAATAAATATTAATAAAAATTGCTGACATTTTACGAAAAGTGTTGTAAAATATTTTTAAAGCTTTCTGAAGTGTGTTATGTATTTTAGTTGCAGAACACGTTAAACAAATAATCACAATAGATAAAAAATAATCACTTTTAGTTACTTTTTCAAAAATCTTTCCCTTGATTACATCCATAATCCTTCATGGAAAATAATGTATTGCACACATGATCTTATTAAAATAAAAAAGAAAGATTTTGAGACATATATAAAAGGCTACGGTAATGTTCATAATCAATATATAAGTGTTTTAATTACTTTGTTTGCTCCACCATAATTTAATTTGTTTCTAATATCTTAGGAATTAATAATATTTATATTGAGATTACATACATTCTTTCTCACGTCTTCCCTTCTTAACTTGTGGTGAATCTGCAGGCTTAATTTACACANAATCACTTTTAGTTACTTTTTAAAAAATCTTTCCCTTGATTACGTCCATAATCCTTAATGGAAAATAATGTATTGCACACATGATCTTATTAAAATAAAAAAGAAAGATTTTGAGACATATATAAAAGGCTACGGTAATGTTCATAATCAATATATAAGTGTTTTAATTACTTTGTTTGCTCCACCATAATTTAATTTGTTTCTAATATCTTAGGAATTAATAATATTTATATTGAGATTGCATACATTCTTTCTCACGTCTTCCCTCCTTAACTTGTGGTGAATCTGCAGGCTTATTTTACACAGATATTGAACAGAAATCTAGATGACATTACAAAGTTCAAATGCCTCAAGCATTTGCATTTTTCCTCGTTTGACAATTTGAAATACCTTTTCAACCACTCCGCGGCCTTGAACCTCGTTTTGCTAGAAGACTTACGTGTAGAAAGCTGTAAAATGATGAAAGAGATCATCACAGAGGAAATAACAGCACCAAATCAGAGTGAGAGAATTATATTCCCTTATTTAAAGAAACTTTGTATATGGGGCTGTCCCAACTTAATCAACTTTTGTGCAGGAAAGCAGCCTCTTAAGTTCCCATCATTGCAGCAACTTACAATACGCGAATGCCCAAATGTGCTGTCATTTTACTCCACTTCTACTGAGGGGGTAGGAGGACCATCTAACTGCACAAGCCCATCCTTCTTCAGTACTGACAAGGTTAGTGAATTGGTAGTTAATTGTTTCTATTTCTAAGGCCGGTGATAGGAATTTGTTTGCTCACAAGCAAGTTTCGAATGGTCCCTCCATTTAGCTAGTGGCTATAAAATAATATAGATTATGTCCTTACACCATGTACGCTCATCAACTGATCTTTATTTTTACCAAATTTGGATTGAAGCAATTATTATTATATGTACTGATGCCTCTTTGAATAGTACTTTTCATTTGATGTTTAACATGAATATAATATTGCAGGTTGCACTCCCCAGTTTGTCAAGACTGGTAATGGCAGATTTTGATAATATAGTGACAATTTTTTCATCCAACATAGTGGATAGATTCTTGGGAATTCGGGAGCTTGCAATAATGAATTGTGCTGCACTAGAAGTGGTATATGAAATGCAAGGGTTATCTGCCAAAGAACATTCTGCCAATGGAGTTGCTCAATTGAGGGACTTGAACATTATAGATCTACCAAAGCTAAGGTGCATATGGAGTGAAGATCCTCAAGGAGTTGCCTTCCAGAATTTGTCTGAAGTGTTCGCATGGGGATGTGAAATCTTGAGGTACCTGTTTCCACCCTCAGTTGCCCAAGGCCTTTCCCAGCTCCAAAAACTCAAGATATGCCACTGTGGGGTTGAAGAAGTTGTTGCAGTGGATAAGGATCAACAACAAGTCATGAGGTTTGCATTTCCCCAATTAAGAAAGTTCATTCTTGTGGCGTTACCAAAACTGAAATTCTTCTATGCGGGACAACAGACCATAGAGTGGCCCAAGTTAGAGTTTGCTCAGTCTGACAATATTGAAGGACTTAGTAAAGTGCTACCTAATACTCCAATGCAGTCAATTGAACGTGATAATGGTTTCTGGGACGTAAGATTGATGTAAGGCCGCCCGACACTGCTGATAGCAGTAATTAGTTGCTAATTCAAAGAGTTGATGGAAATCCTCGCAAACAAGTACAAGATCTGATGGTTTTCTTTTCTATTGGTTGAGAGGTTTGAATAAACTCACGTCTTTCTCCTCGCAAACTTTTTGTACGGAGGCTTATTTTTAAAATTTCCCTAATCTGTTTAAAAGATATTCTTTAGACTGGTTTTACCCTAGATTTGAGTTGCTTCATTTAATGTTTTTGAGTTCTGAGTGTAATGGCTTAACTTAAAAATCTCTGGCTCAACAATTAAAAGAGGTTAGTTGTCATCTATCAGGATATGATATACTTGGGGCGCACCCAAGAATCAATTAAACATATTACATAGGGTTGATATCAAGCTCAAAAAGGTGTAAGTCTACTTATGCCTTGCGTTATTGTTGTATTTGACATGTTTTTTTAATTATTTACATGAGGTTTACTGTCCTTTTGACTAACCAATTGATAAATCATACGTTGAAATATTGGGAAGCTTTAATTAACTGTTGATTTTTTACATGCTCTACTATTCTTGGGGAGCGCTTAGTTGGGCATGAGGATAATTAAGCAAATAATTAAGAAATAGTTGACGGATAGTTTTATAATGTAGCAACGGAAGACACTAAGTTGCAAGGTATTTATATTGAAGATAGATCAGAGGAATATAAGAGTTTTTGATGGATTAGTTAATGGTTTGGTAGGAGCTTAGTCGAACACAATGTTCTTAGTAGATCTTTGAAACCTTTCATGCATAAAATTGTTTGGTTATACTGAACAAGTTGCTTTCTTAAAAGCAGTTAGTTTTAGGGTTAATTAAATCAGCTTAAGGATTTGGCCAAAATGCACAAATGGCCCTCCAACTTGACAAACTCAAGCGAGTTAGTCCTTTTTGTTTGACTCAGTGCGAGTTAGTCCTCTAACTTTTTGGATTAAGCGTGTTAGTCCCTCAACTTTTCTAAACTAAGCGAATTAGTCTTAGGTGTGATGGAAAGTGTCTTTTAAGCTGGCACGGTGTTAAAGTCACGGGGACAGAGGCAGCTCGTTATCGGAGGACAAAGGCGGTTAGTCTGCCGGAGGGATTTGAGGCGTTTTGTTTCTTGGAGGGCAAAAACGGCTGATCTACTGGAAGGATTTCATGTAGTAGAGAAGGGATTTGAGGGGTTTCGTCTATTGGAGGACAAAAGCGGGTCATCTGCCGAAGGGATTTGAAGTAGTGGCAGAGGACAGAGGAAACTCGTCTACAAATCAAATTGATCCACTCCTCCTTCTCCTTCTCAGAATCGACGATGAAGTGAATACAGAGGATGTCTTCGACACCCCTAACAGTAAGGCAGGTGCCGGCAAATATCGCATCACAGAGTGGCGCCTTGGGTGGTGGAGGCTGGGTCTTTGAACCAGAGCAGTTTCAACGATGCGCGCAATTGGTTCGACAATGCTGCTATTTCGAAATGGGGAATCATTGATGTTGTTACAATTGATTCAACGATGCAGCTATTCAATGATGCCTCACTATGGATGAAACTAGGGAATTGTCGCATGACCCTTGAGGAGACGCCGCCACAGGCTGACAATAGAGGAACAAACGTCGTTTGTCATTTCATCCGATCAGGGACTAACTTGTTATATTTTGCAAAATTAAGAGACTAAGTCGCACTGAGTCATTCATAAAGAATTAACTCACTTGAGTTGACAAAGTTAATGGGCAAACTATGCATTTTGGCCTAAGGATTTTCATTTTTTGGTATTACCGTGAGCTATCCTAATCCAATAAACTAGATTAATCCCTATTTGTGGTTTGTAGTTGAAAATGATCAGGGATAGCAAAATCGGACCAGACCCAATGACCTGGGCCAACCCACCCGAACCCAAGTTCGACCTGATTCGATTTGACTAAAAAAGTCAACGATCTAAACCCGACTGTGCCCAACCCGCCTTGAACCCAAACCCGATTAAAGGGAAACCCG
>KK903388.1:8901-34804 GCA_000696445.1 Aquilaria agallochum | reverse complement strand
ATACTGTAGCTAATCCCTAACAAACCCACAAATTACGTAACAAAACCACCCAAAACGTAAGATATATAATTGGTAAATAAAAGCCTAAGACCCCTTATAACACTCCCTTAACTTAAAAATCACACATTCCCTATAATCACCAATAAAATATAAACTTTAGCACCAAGTGACACAAAGCCAAGGACCCAAATGTGCAAAATTAGAAGGTGTCTAATCTTTAAATCCTCATTATGATCTTTTCAATTCGTATTTTGTTGCCGAACGTTTTTTGGTCTCAGTCCCATCTTCCTTCTACCCTCTTTTTCACGCAAATTCTACCTTAATTAACTTCTATGGGTAGTTCAACTGATGCAAGGCTTCGGTTGTAACACATAAATTTATGGGTTTAAAGTGTTTTGTGAGAGTACGGCCTACCAACATAAAAGTACTCTTGAGCTAGCAGCAACCGCGAATCACAATGCTAATTAGTTGGTTAAAATATATGTTTGGAAACTCACATTTTTTTCTCATAAATATTGGCCAATTTTAACTGCATTTGTTAATTGTTAATATCTTTTTTTTTTTTGGTAATTGTTAATTGTTAATTGTTAATATCAACTTATGAACTTTAATTAACTGTTTTTTATATAAATTTTAGTAGTATTCTCTCAAATATAAAACTGTTTTTTCCCGGTTACTTCAAGCCCATGTAGAACAACATGGATCACATGTATTTTCCCGAAAATCTGAAGTTGTTTTCGTAAACTCAACCTTCTAAAAAATAGCCCATAGGAAAAAATTACAAAAAAAAAACCACTTTTGTTTGAAACACGCAGCCAAATTCGGCCACCAATGGTTTTTTACAGCTCAAATATAGCACTCGTGTTTTTAACAGGGTAATTGGTCACTCTTTCTTAAATCATAATAAGAATTTTTTTTATTAAATGAGTATACTCTTAAAAAAAATATGCATGAAAATATTCTAAATATGAAATATGTATGTTTTGTTATAAATTGAGGGAAAAAAAAGATATATAAGTTCATTAAATGTGTTAGGACTTGAGTATAAACTGGCAATGATGTGGAAATTAACCTGTGGAAATAAAAAAAAAAAGCATTTCTGAAGCATTTTATTAATGTAATGCATTAAAACAACAGTTTTTTATTTTTATAAAAGGTTACTTCATTCCACCACATCAGCAAATCACCAGAGAAAATGTCAACAAGCTAAGATGGAAAGTCTTTCATCCACAAAGTAAAATGATCACAAAAGAGGCCTATCCTTGCTAACTAATGAGTAGGGCTGAGCATGGTTCGGTTTGGTGCGGGTTAGTAGCGGAACCGCACCAAACCGAAAATCCTTCNACAGATGGAACCAACCCACGAACCATGAACAATTTTTACCCAACTCAACCCTACCCACCCCTATTGGGTTGGGTAAACCCATGGTTCTACCCGACCCGTGCTCACCCCTACTAATGAGCAACCTGATCACCTTCCCGCAGAGTAAATAGCACCTGCCAAGCCTTCAGGTTCCCAAGCTTCCTTCAAACCTCCTTGTTGTAGTTAAAGCTTTCAGAATTCTCATCCTTAACCGACCATATTGAAGCGGGACAGGAAATTTAATATTTTGTTAATTTATTGTAATTATTTTTAAGAGTATTTTATTTCATTACTTTAAGAGTTACTTTTGGGTTTTATTTGGTTAACTAGAGTCCTTATCGATTATGGTATCAAGTAGGATTTTCATAAATATCTTTTATTGGAAAAAGATATTAAGTAGAATTATATTTCCTAGTTAGAGTTAATTTTGATTTTTCTTATTCTAGTTAATTTAGGACTTATAGTGATCTGATCTTTGCCTATATAAAAGCTTGTGCATGTGTGCAAGGTGCTTTAACTTTGATTAATAAAATTATTGATGTTTTTCTCTCTAAATGATGGATTTCTTCAATTAAATCTTCTTATTCTATCTTAGGGCTAAATATATTCTACCCTTATACACGCAGCTCGTTGCGTCAAATATAGCTTGCACAATTTTGCTCACATCCATCTCCAAACAAATTTGTTGGGCACCAAAATTGGCCTGTAGTCCCTCCAAGCCCTGTCAAGCTCTCCCTGTAAAAGGCATCTGGCAACCCTTGCTTTTCACGGTCATTGCAGCAGTCACTTCCCCACAATATAACCATAAGACCACACCTAAACCAAGGCTCCCCTCCCCACCAATCACCATATCAGTATTTAGCTCCATCCATCCCAGCATGCTCAACTTTAGCAAGCTCAACTTTAGAATAATGTCATTGAGCTTTTTGAACCTGCCAATCTTTCCATGCACAACGTTATTGTGGTTTTCCCACAAAGCCAATGTTTTGTTATGTTCCGCTTATTGCCATGGCACTCTCATAATTATGACACTGTTTGGGCAGATTTGTAAGCAATAGGTATGTGGTGCACCCGGCAGGAAGGTATTGGTAATATCCAAAAGACCGTTTATGCGCTAGTGTGAAAATCGCACACTTTTTGTCCTAAAGCTAAAAATAATATGGGCTTTGAGTTACCATTTTGATTAAAGTTGGCTGGGCCATAGTTAAGAAGCTTACTATTAGTTTATGGTGTTAAATCTGTCACGAATCTAAGTTTTTATTTGCTTTCGGATTTAACTTCTCAACCAACGGCGGATCCACATCTAGTGTATAGGGGTCTATGAATCCCTTTTTCTAGAGAACCGGTAATAAAAAATTCTAGTTTAGTAATTGGTCCCTTTAATTTTTTAATGGACTCTTATATTTTTCATAATATCTATTAGGATAAAAGAATGTGCCATTCTTATATTAATAAAGATAAAAAAAAATTAGTTAATCTCTTTTCTCCACACACAATTAGAATCATGGAAGAAATCTTATACTGATCCGTAAACTTTCTCATATTTTCGTTTCTAGCCATTGAACTCCTTTTACCACTCATTTTTCTTCAAACATATGAAAAAATTATAGCGCTAATTGTGCATAGAATAAAGGTAAGAAGCCAAGTTAGAAGAAATGTTTAAGTTTAACAGTTAAAATGTGACTTTTGTCTTTTATATCTATATAACATAAATATCTCGTTTGTATTATTAATATTTCATATGATTTTCTACTTCTCATTAAAGGAATTGGGCCAAAGCCCAAAAAATCTAAATCAGAGCATTTTTTATTTTTTCTTCTAAGTTTTTTTTATTATATTATATTATACGTAAATTTATAAATTTTATTATTTAATATTAAAATTTAATAATTTTATGTGATACAAGCTGCTTTATGAAAATCCTAAATCCGCTATTCTTCACAACCTAACTATTAGCCTCCAGATTAGACGACCTTTGGTCACCTCTTCCCAGTGCTCGGACCAGACAAGACAAGACGGCGGGAACATTGAAATGGCACCTTGCTAGGGCTTCAAAACTGCCAAAATTTTGGTAGGTTTTACTGTTTTTTTTTCCTCTTTTGGTTTTCTTAAAGTTCGTTAGTTTTTTGGAGAGTTTTCTCCCTATCAGGTGTACTTTTAGATCTTTATTTCAAGATAAAAGTGGTTTTGATCTTATTTCCCAAAATGGGGGTAGTTTTTGCCAGTTGGCACTTTCCCTCACAACCTTATCCATGTCTCAATAAAAAGAAGAGGCTAATTTACACATTTGACCACCAACTTTAAGGTGATATCCATGTTAGTCTCTATTGTTTTATTTATTGATTACATCATTAAATTTTAATTTTTTATAGTTAAAACTTGATCAAGTTTTGAAAATTGATATCATATATGCACATCATACATATTTCATGTGGAATAGGGGTGTCACATGCCACTCACTCAATTATAAAAAGTACCACATTTTATAATTTAATGAAATTTATTGTATCATTTCATAGTACCACGTTTTTAATTGGAGCATAACATCAATTGATGTTCCCCAAAAAGTTTTTTCTCATTTTTTTTCACCAATATGTTGCTTGAGAGTCAATGACCTATTTCATCTGAGCATTTGAGTAATTTTTTAAAAAAATATTTTTTTAGTTTTTTATCATTAACTTTTTAACAGTTTTTGAAAAAATGATATATATATATATATTAAAAATATGAAGTGATTTAAGCTTTAACAACCAATAAGATATAAAATCCTTTGTATATATCATAGGTTTTTGTTATAAAATTTTAAAAAAATAAGCATTTTGGGTAATCATTTCAATCACAAAATACTTCTCTTAAAAATGAGTTCCCTTTAATTTTACATGCATATAAAAATATGATTTTTTTTCTTGCATAGGAAATTTTAGTCACTTTTTTTCATACGACGCTTTTTTTATACGGAAGAGATGAGTCAAATTTTCAATGGTATTTGTCATCCAATCCCCCAAAAAATAGAAAAAGGGAATAAATAGATAAAATAGAAAAAATGAATGGAGCAATAATCAATTGTGCTTGCATTTATCTAATTCATGGAGATTCAACTATAAAATTATGTAAGAAATGAAACAGTAGGGACCAAGGTGTGAGTTGATTGATAATTGCTGGCTAATCTTGTATATTAGCCTTTTGTTTCCATGGACAGCGATGTTGAAGGAGATAGTGCCAACTGCCAACTTGGCATTAAGCCATTAACTACCTCATTCTAAGAAATAAGACTAAAACCACCCTTATTTCGAAATAAAGATCTCAAAGTACAATTGTTAGATAAAAAGCTCCTTTCTTGGCGATAGAAATTATTACTCCATCTCAAAAGATAAAACATATTTTTTTGTCTAAAAAGAATAAATTATTTTCTAAAAAAATATTTTAATTTTTAGTTACCTTATCACCCTTATTTAAACTTTCACTACACAAAATTTCAAAATAAAATTTTACTTTTAAAATTTTTATTAAAACTCCCACTGCATATAACTCCAAAAGTAATCTTTTCTTTCGTTAGTCATCATTTAAACTATTAATACACATAACTGAAAAATGATTCATTTTAATTTTAGTTTCAAGGAAAAAATGAAAAAAAAAAAACATCATAAGCTACATATACTTTAATCTTTGTGCTTAGAGAAATGTATGATTTTTTATGAGATGAGGGAGTGTACGAGTAAGTATGAGTGTTCATCCAAGCCCGTTAACCTGCAAAACAGCAACCCAAAACTAAACCGAATTGATAGCAATACGGGTTTTATGATGTTAGGATCAAGGTGAGTAGTGAAAAGGTGAACTTGCTCATTCATGTGAGGTGGGGTAAGTTTCAATTGTAAAACCCGTATAAACCTGAACTAACCCGCTTCTTCTCCAAATTCTAAATTCTAATCCCTAATAACAGGATGTCAGTACTCAAGACTCACTTCTTTCTCTATTGCCGTGCAATTTGTTTTTTACTTATTTATAACTATTTTGGATTAAGGCTTTTTTCTTTGTAAAAATTCACATGTGACTTTGGTTATTTGTATACATCTAGTATATATCCTTGTATATAGAAATTGACCAATATGACATATATATATGTTAAGGAGCAAAAAAATAGAAAATGAAAGGGAAGGGCTAGTTTCTTTAGTTACTTTTGCAAGTTACTATAAGCTAGTTTTTGTTTATAATATATAAATTTATGGCCGTGAGTGTGAGCTTTTGCAGCTGGCTTTTCTAGTTTACTAATTAATATCAAGGTTATTGGAGTTTTGAGATCATTATTTGAAACCAAAGTAGATTTAAACCATATTTTCTACTTTTTGTAGGTTTTTTTATTTTGTATTATTGTTATACAATTGATTTGTCTTCTTTCTGAAACTTGTAGACACATGAAATTTTGATTGGAGGGAGACATTTTTTTTGTAGAAATTAACACTTGAAGTATAATTGTATGTTTTTGTACTTATTTATAATTCTTTTGGATGAAAATTATTGCCTTATAGAAGAATATAAAAACTTGAGCATATCGAAATGACATGAACTATTTTTTATGTGGCCCGAACTGCCATCAGGATTAAGGATATGCAGGTAGGGTTAGGTAATTAATTAGGAAACTCGGTCAATGACGCGGGGTAAGGTTAAGCTCGAACCCAATCATATCCGATCTGTAAACACCTCTAAGAGTAAGAGTGCAAAAGTACACAATTTATCTAGACCTTCCTCACTCTGAGTGGTAGTTTTTTTGTGCAGTTAATTGCATCTATAGGCCCTAATCTTTTATTATTATACCATTTTGGATCCTAACCTTGATTTTTTGCATAGAACATTCTCAACCTCATTTTAGTTTCACATTTTTGACCTTTCATTAGTAGAAGCTGTTAAGTTAGAAGAAAAAAAAAGGTGAAAAAATTGTGGAGGATACTGCTTGGTGCTAGTGGAGGATATGACTCTCTTAATGTTCTCGCTTAGCAGAATGCTGAAGATTAGGTGGGTAAGCCTGTGTTTTGCTTTATTTAGGTTCTTTCGAATTAATTTGGTCTTGGAATTGGTAGAATCCGTGTTTTAGAGACTATGTTTTCAAGGTGGTGTATTAGATTTCACACTTTTTTTCTGGTGATACCAAGAGTTTATATCTAATGTAAGCTGGGTTTGTTTCAGTTTTGTCTTTCACTTGAAGGTTTAAACCTGCTGGTTTTTTTTCTGGATTCTTGGTGTGTGTTTACTCTTTGTCTTTATTATTCAGTCCTAACCTAGTTCATGAGTTTTTTTATTATTCCCTCACTGCTCTATTTGTCTAATCAGCGATTTAAAGTGGACTGATCAGTGTTCATTGCTTTGGTGATGCCCTTATATAGCTTGCCAACGATAGTTTTGTTCTCAAGATTCTGTATTTTCTTTTTAGTTTTCTACTTCTATAGGTTCTAGTTCTGACTAGGTTTTCATCATTATGCCATTGTCAACTCTTAGTCCTAGTGCCAATATACCAAACAACAATTTGGTGTTTTCTATGGAAGTTGAATTCACTCAGAAAAATTAGGATCATTTACATAATTTTTTTACTTATTAAGGCTATTGACTGATGTACATTCTTTATCCCCATTATGTAGAAGGACATCGATAGTTTCTAGAAAGGATGTAGGAAAGCTAAAGTCTTGGTGGCAGTTGGGAAAAACCAATTTATTGTTCAAGTTCTTCCAGGACAAAGTTTAAGGCAACGAGATTTACAAAATCTCTGGACTTTTGATGGGGCTTTAATCTTGATTAGGAGGTTACAATCTCACTTGCCTTTTGATGCTCATGAGTTCAATTTAGCTTCTGTATGGGTTTGCATCCACAAGTTTCATCCCATTGACATGACTAAGTCCACAGCTCATTTATTGGCCCAAGATTGACTCGCTTTTGATCTGCATAGTAATGCATATCATAGTTAGGCTTCCCTCCAAATGAAGGTTGAAATTGATGTGTCTAAGCCACTGTTAAAAGGTTTTTTCTTAGAGGATTACCATGGGTCACAACATTGGATTGAAATTACTAAAGAAAGAGTTTTCAAAATCTGTAAAAAATGTGATTGTATAAGGCACTCTCAATCTTATTTTTTGGCTTCAAGATTGCCTGGTTCTAATAATCCAACAGACTAAGTGTGAGTGGCCTTAACCTCAACAACTCTTTGGGCATGGGCACAATTATTTGCACAACCTCACGCAAGTTCTCATGCTAGGGTGTAGGAAAAATAAAGTCATCACCTTAGTTTAAAAAATAGGTAAAAACTAAGGAAAAACCAAATTTGACTCCAAAAACAATGAGAAAAGAGAATTTTGCAAAAGAACAAAAGAAATTTTAGGATTAAGGATTAGGTGCAAATTAGGAAGTTGTTTATAGCGAAGCAGGGCCCAGTGCCTGGATTTACTAACATTGGTAGGCTCCTTGGGAACTATGATCCCACTTAGGTTGCAATTGGCTAGTTATTACTTATGAAGTATCTTAAATAATTACATACAACTAATTACTTAGCCTATCCTGCATTGAAAATATACATACATCATCTTGGTTATGCAATAAAAATTAAATAAAAACAATATTGAAAATAGTGCCGACAATTAATGAAAACACAATTCAAAACAAGCCATGACATAAAACTTTAGTTGCTTTAACTTTAAGTAACAACTATGTGCATAAATCTCAAACTTATATGCACCCAAATACAACCCTGGTCTTATACACACCAATGGGTACTAGCAAAGGCAATCTCTTTGTATGAAAATGTCATACATTTAGAAGAAGCAACATATATTTACTAAGATCCATCCCTTACTCTTTACACAATCAAGAAAGCTTCAAGTGATGAGCCGCACTTTCCTTGTACTCACTTAGTCGCAAAATGAAAAGGTAAACACTTTGATCAGTACTAGCTTGTACTACAACTACCTTAAAAACATAAAATTTCCTACTATAGAGCACCTTCAAACCAATAAAACTTAGTCTTAACAGCTGCCCCTTACCAACAGTTAAGCTTGACTAGCCTACTTAATACCTGCACAACACTTAAGGGATGAGTACTCTAAAGTACTCAGTAAAGGATTCGGCGCTTATAAAAGGAAACATATGCAAGCATACAAAGCACAAAAAACATACACACACACACACACACACACACACGCACACACACAAATACAAACAAACCAAGCAATAAAATAACAAAACAAACAATAAGAAAAATTAATAAACAACAATAAAAATGCAATGTAATGTGTGGATGAATGAGCGAATGCACATGTTTATGCCCTTAGGACTTCCTTACATCCAAAGGTGTTCTTAATTACTGTGAGCTCATACGGCTGGGGTACTTAGATATTGGCTTTCGCATCCAATGCTAGCACTTGATTAAACCCCATGAAGTCCTTCTTACACACAACTTAAGTAATCCGTCACTTACTCGACCTTGCTGGCCTTTTACAGACTATTTAGAGTAAATTATCATTTACTCACCTCTTACCCATAACTTCCTTTTACTTGTTGTGTCAAGTAATTGAACTTAGTGGGCAAACTTCGCCAAGTTCCCCTGAACTCGACTCGGGAAACTTAGTGGATTCACTTACCTAGCTCACCAACTCGATTGGGACCTCTTGGGCATCCCTCAATGCCCAAAGGCATTTGGCCTCTACCCTTAGGTTATCAAGGGCCCTGGACCCTTCTCAGGTCCCTCTCCAATGTCAAAGGTTCATGACCTTGTCCCTTGGTTATTTGAGGACTCATACAATACTAAGTCCATTCTTAATACCCTATTTCTGACTTAAGGTACCTCACTTATTCACTTTTCCTCAACTCTCTTAACCATCCATTTATTTCCCACTTATTCATGCATAATTAAATCTTAGAAGCATTTTTTAGTCGTGTTAGGATGCCACCTAAGCCTTAGGAATTGATTTAGGACATTTAGAAACAAGGTTGGCACAATTCAAGCATAATGTTGTAGCATTAAATACTGTGGTACGACAGTATCATAATTTTATGGGAGTTGCTGGAATTGATGTGATAGCACTAGAATAGTTGATGTGATAGCATTGCACATTTTGATAGCCTTTTCTTCCTTTTTATCTTGATAGATGCAATCACATCAAAATAATCAGTGCGACCGCATTAGCCCTTGGAGCTACTTTTCTTCCTCTGTTTCTTGGTCAATCTTGCTCCAAATCTTACCCAAACCAGTTACAATCACTTTTGGATCATTTCAACTTATTCCCATGTGTTCTAACATTACTTATATATGATTTAATCATTCCATAACTTAAATGCCTTACCTCAAATCCATGTTAAGCAAGATACAAAGCAAACAAACCACATAAAGTTCATTTGAGCACAAATTGCTTCCCTTGAGTTCCAAGTCTAAATCCAAGCAAAATGGGCACCAAAAAGCCTTAAATTAAGGCCATCGTTAACCATATTTTAAGCTTAGAACTAACTTAAACCTATAGATAAAACAAACCTTTGGGTTTCAACTTAACTTGAAGAAATGAGTTCTAAAGCACCAAATACACCAACTTCTAGGTAGGAGCTCGATGTAATTGCCTTGGGACCCTTAATTTTCATGGAAAATGAAGAAAATTTGGAAGATTTGAAGAATAATGGTTATGGAGAAAGGGAAGAACGAAAATGAGTTGGGACAGATGATGAATAGTAGCTTGATTGTCTGAAAAAAAATATCTCCAACCACCCCCCATTAATTTTGACTTACTTTCACCACTTGCAAAATTAAAATTTTGTCCTTCTCACCATATTTCTGCCTCAAACCATCTCTTTAGGTCTTATGGTTAATTGTTCTCCTTGCCTCTAGCCTTTAACTTTATGCCATAAGTGGCACAATAGCCCTAATTCCTTAATTTGTGCATTTTGGTCCCCAAACTCTCATTCTTGGTTCCAATGGTTAGGATAACTTATAGCCTTAAATTATTTGATAAAAAATATTTTCATGAACTTAATTTCATTGAAATTACAACCAAGCCACTCACTTGGGTCAAAATTACCATTTTATCCTTTTGATCTTTGGTGCCATTTTGCACTTAGGAATTCAATGCAACCTTACTTAGCTTGCTTTTCTTACTTAATAAAAATTCTTTAAGGAAAATAACTTGATATTTACTTACCTTGGCATCCAAATTATTGGAAGTACTTGGAGAGCCTTTACATTCTCTCCACCTTAAGAAATTTGGTCCTCTAAATTTTGATTTTTAACCGAGCATCACACCTGGATGATAATCCTTTTACATCCTACCTAGTTTTCTTGGTCATGATCTTTTCCTTACTATGGTTGCCCATAGTTCCTTAACCACGAGCTCATCTCATGTACTTGGAGAATACTTGGAAAATTTAATTTTTAACCGAGCATCACACCTGGATGATAATCCTTTTACATCCTGCCTAGTTTTCTTGGTCATGATCTTTTCCTTACTATGGTTGCCCATAGCTCCTTAACCACGAGCTCATCTCATGTCTTTAGGTTCTTAACTTGTCAGTGAAGAAACTTCTTAAGGTAGTCCTTAAGAGACCTCTCCTTGGAGAAATTACTTATGAGGTGAAAATCTTACCTTGGTTCACAAAGCACATCCCTATACTCCCAATTTTCACTTAAGCCTATGTGACTTGGACGTAACTTGCTCCCTTTTGGCCATTCTCACCGTTGGGGTACTTTTGGGAGTGCTTAGTGTCCTACTTTAAGTCTTTACCCTTGGTGGGATTTGTCACAATCTTACACCTTACTTAAGCTTTCAAGCCTTACTTTGGTGTTTCTTAGCTACCACCACCTTAGCGCTCTCGGCACAATTCAATTTTGCAATGCTTGCACTCATCTTAAACACTCAAGTCAATTCTTAGGTGCATCTTCAATCTTGTTGCCCTTTAATACCATAGGCACATACTTATCGTGATAACTTATCATTAACATTATTGCTTTTTAGTGCCTTAAGTATGGTACCATTTTTGTGGCGACTTACCCTTAGCTTTTTTAGGTAGTTATTCATACTTACTACCTTAGGGTTTCTTAGACCAAAAGCTTGACACCCTTGAGCATGGTATAGGCTCATTAGTCTACATAGATTTCTCATATTTTAGGTGTCCTTGGGTGTATCATAGACTACCCAATTCTCTAACACTTGACTCCTCTAGGTAATCACTTAACATGCTTAAGATCCTTGACTACTCTTTAGTCACTTAGCCATTTCTTTGCTCTTAATTCTTAAGACACCTTTAGCATGCTCCTACACTATTTATTACTTGGGAGTCCTTCCTTAATCGGCTTGGTCTTCTCTAGCAGTAGGGTATTCTAGGCCATTATAACCTTTTCTTAGGTCTCTTCAAATTACTTAAGACCAATCGTTAGCACTATTGATCAACTTGCTTAGGTGCTCTAAATGCCCCACACTGCCCAACATGTCATTATTGCGACCCCTTAGGCCTTGGCTTAATTACTTGGCCACCTTGGGTGCATATTTGGCATTGAGTTCCCTTAGGCACCACAGATCTTAGTTTTTCATAGGAAGCCCTTAGGACCCTTAGCGTTCAGCTTGTCACGATCCTCCTTTAGCTCTTACACTTGGGTACACTTTGTGTCCAATAACTTGTGCCACACTCTTGGCCTTGTCAAGAATTTCAGTTTGCTTAATTCCAACTTAGCATTTGGCATTTGCCCTTATACTTATCTTGGTTTCTCATGGAATCCATAGAGGTCTTTCCTAACACCCTAAACCCATCGGGTTAGCAAAATCCGAATGCCACCCATGAGTGTTTTTAACATGCCCTTATACTTGAATGAGACTTAATGACCTTATGCTTTCTTTAGGACCGCTTCGGTACCTACATCTTGCATCCTAACACTTGGGCACATCCTTAGGTCATTGCCTTATTAGACCATTCTTATGCACAAATCACCATGATTACTCAGTGTGATCTATACACTCATAGCCTATAGTGTGTGCACCCTTAAACTTAATTAAGGCTTACAACCTCCTTATGCCCGGGGAGGTCTTACTTTGCACTTCTTTGGCCCATATTTCACTTAAGCACATGAAGTCTCTTTGAACACAAAGATTTCATAGAGCCTTTATTATAACTAATTCTCATAGGATCTTAGTGATTCAAGGCTATCATTCTGCAGCTCAACTTTTGGCATTTTCTGGGTAGTTCTAACTACCTTAGCTTCAACAATATTACCTCGGGGTTTTAGTTCTTTTCTTGGCCACCTACTTGTTCAAGAGTTTTTCTTAGTCATTAACTAACCATACTTAGACTCTTAAACTTCTTAGGTAACTTCATAACCCTAGGACAATAAGAATCCCATTTGCTTCTTAGGCTTAGTATGCTTACTTAATTTTCCAACAAACCTCAACTTTCATTTGCCTTGAATCCCACTAGTGAGGATATTACCTTTACTCACATTTAGCTCCATCTTGAGCTTCTCTATATTTAAAACCTTAACTCGGCATTTATGCCCATCAATACGATTGCCGATTTTTTCCATTTATCCGAAACCCTTTGATAGTGGAGTACACTTTGGACCTTAAGGTCCTTTCTCTTATCAACCTTTAGGTTAACTTAGGTCCGCACTCTTAACCTTTTGGTTTAAAGCTTTCTTAGCTCCTTCAAATTGACAATGAGCCTTACTATCTAAATTGATTGAACTCTTAAACATTCGAGAACACTGGTTAATTCACTTTTACTTTTCACGAGCAAACTTAGGTCAACATAGACCATAACAAAAATACTAGGCATAAGTCAACTGGTTGGAGTTCATTATATCTCCATGGGTGTTCCCATCAGTCATTAGGTCCCGGTTTTATTACCATTTAGGACGTCTTCTTTCTACTCACCTGGGTTGTCCTTAAAACCACCTAGTTAACGACGCTTCCATGGTCCCCTTTTACAGTTCCATTCCGGGTTGTAATTTCCTAGGAATCTAGGTATTACTCTTTTGGTCTCAAATGTTTAGGTTAACTCTTGAACCTTGACCAACTTACCAAAAATCAATGGACTCCCCTTCTTAAGGAACTATACCTTCAAAGACAACATCACTATTTTGAAACCTGTGGGTTATGGTTTTCAACCTTCACTTGATCAAGTTCTTGCAATTACTACGAGTCTTTAGGGTACCACATACTTTTTTTTCACTTGTAACTTCAAGTTTCTAAAGTTAACTCCTGGTGTTATAAGCCCTCTTAGCTTAACTGCGGGTGCTTAGAGAATTCAATCTCGCCTTATTTGATAACCTTTAGTAACTTGTGTGCAACACTTCTCAGAATTGGACCAGTCATAACTATCTTAGAGTTGTCCTTCCTTAAACTGTCCTTATAGTGCTTAAATATTCCCTACACTATAATTACAAGTTGGATCAACTTATGGCTCAACTTATGGCATGGCTTACTAATTCTTTCGTGCAAGTCACCCTTATCCTTAGGATACTTCCAAGGGCCACCTATGACTGGCACGGTTAAGTCAACTCTTATACCTCTTAACTAATCCTCTTCTTAAGCATTGTCACACCATTCAATAAACCACAACCACAGATTACTGCATACCTGCCACCCTTAAGCTTCTACACAAAACCTTAACCACTTTAATGGTCCAATTAAAGCTTACCCTTTTTGGGCTCTTATTGGTTCACATACCCACACTTCTTCATAATCCTAGTTTTCTAGGCAGGCTAGTTACAACCACAAACATAATAGTTTAAACAATAAAACTACTTACTAATATGCTGTAAACTTAAAAGTATTTCTTTTTTTTGCCAGCTCCTTGACCAATCAATTGGTTCGAGTATGTCTTCTTGGTTGCTTTTGAGTACTAATGGCATTTTCCCTATGATTGAGGTGTTCTTGACCTTAGCCTTATTCAGACCTTGACCTTGAGCATATTCATGCCCTTAGTTCTTTACCTAGCACACCTTAGCCCATACCCATTGTCTAACACTTTTTTTGTGTCTATGTCACCCTTGCTCTTGGGTAATGATGGTTTACTTGGCCTCGGTGCACTTTTTGTAACTTAATGCCCCTTGGCCCTTACCCTTGGGCTCTTTGACTACTTGTTGAATTCTGTCCTTATCTATCTGACTGTAGATATTCTCTTGAACTTGGTCTTGCCCTTAAGGTGGGGATTCCTCCCTTGGTCTCAGTGTACTAGTAGGCCTTAGCACACTTTTACCCTTACCCATTAGGCATCAACCATTGCCTCCTCATATTTTATGGTTGGGTATGCTCTTTGGGCTACTCACGCCATAGTGCTACTGGGATTGTACAACAAAACCTCTAGCTTCCCTATGGCTATCACCATAGGGTCACTTAGACCTTTGTTCGGTCCCTTGCCTCAATACCAAAACCTTATCAGGTTCACGCTAATATACCTGCAACTAAAGCCAGACGACTGCTACACTTTAGCAGTTGTAACCCAAGTGTAGGTTGTCACAAGTAATAAAATCTCAGGAGTCCGAGTATCAAACTACAGGGAAATGAATTAAGAAATATAAATTGTAGAATTGGTAATCAGGAAAGATTTTGGTGCAAGGTGTGAATAGGTGTTGATTAAAAATTCAAATTCAAATAAATAGCTAAGGTTAGGGGATCCACTTTTAGTATATCGGTTATGATTAATTTTAGCCCATCTTACTACTCAATTGAGATCCACACATAAAGGAGGTCCCAATTGGGGAATTTAGTTAATATTAACTTTCATTGATCTTAAAACACCAATGCTTGCTAATGGGTTCAAGTATCCATCATGTCAACCTTTGTCTATGATAACTCAAGATTCCAATATAACTAGTAGAGCCATGTTCTTTAGAGGGAATCAAGCAACTTTTGTGCCAATAATTTGACTATGATGAATTAAGACTCCCACTTAACAAGAAGGGAAGTTAGATAGATTAAGGAATAAAATACCATTAACATTGTGATCTATTCAAATCAATCATGACCTTTATACCAAAAGCATCATTTTTTCACCTTAGCAAAAAAAGATTAGTTAGCCATAATAAAAGTAGACAACATGTAGAAAGAGGAAATGAACATGAATTGAAAGATCAAAGGTAGAACAAGAAGAATAACGAGAAAATACTTGGACAGAAATTAGGTATTGAAAACAAGAATAAGAACAAAAGAGAAAATCTAACTTTGATACAAGAACATGGAAATGGCCTAAGAAATGACATGAATTCGTCGTCCCCACCCCCCCCAAGGTGCCTATTTATAGAGTTTTTGGGGTGAGTGAAATGGTAAAATAGTAAAATGTTGGAAAATACAAATCAACAAAGGTGGGCTGCAACCTTTTTTAATTTTTTGACCATTATAGATGTCGAATCGGCTCTTCTTTAAAGTATAGAACTTGTAGATCTCTTCTTAGCTTCGAATTGATAGCTTGCTCATTCAAATTGAACATCCGTAGCTCAAGTTATGATTTTTCTTCCGAAACTGCTCTTCAACACATAAAAAAATGAATAGTTTCATCTATAATTAGATTTTGGTAATGAAAACAATCAAACTAGCATGTAGAAGAAAGTAGATTTAAAGATCTATGTGTTGGCTTTCAGATGAATTTGGAATCACTCAGTTCCGATGTCTACAGCTCCAGATATGATTTTTCTTGTGAGAGGTTGCTAAGTGTTGATTTTACCTACGTAAAAATAATTATTTAATATCAATGAATAGTGAAAATGCATATGAACAGTAAAATACATGTGTGAATAGTAAGTTGGTGAATAATGACAGGTAAATAGTAATCGATGAATAGTGACTCAGTGAATAGTAAAAAATGCATGAATAGTAACATGATGAAAAATGCTAAGAATAGAGAAATTAATCATACTCAAAGTGTATAATAATGATGTAAACCCTTAATAGCAATACACTTATGAGTTTTCATCACACACTTCAACCAGGTTCTTGTTAGTCCCTAGCAAGTGTAACTTAAAAAAAACTAAGAAAATAAACAAAACACATAATCTAACAACTCACGACAAATCATGCTATGAATATATAGCACTTGTAAACTTGACTTGAAAGTAATTAATGAAAGGAGAAAAAGTTAAGTCCTTGTTACCAAAGGTAGAAGATCACTCCCTAAGTGTTTGTAATCATTTTAAGGTGGGTTTATGAAAAGCTTACTTTGTATTTCTCCATTTGGAGCTTGTAAGGGGATCTAACTTCACCCTCACTAGATTCCTAAAAGGGACTACATGTAAATGTAAGTCCAATGGTCTTTATACAATGTAATGCCCACAAAAATCCTAAGTAATTAAGCCTCGGGCTATGAGGATTTAGGGTTTAAGAATTTTTCCTAAATTGAGAATTAAGCTCATTGGGTTTGGGAGGCACTAAATTAAGTGGGACTGAGGAGTATGATGAATGTTGGACACTCTTAGAATTTAAACTCGCTTAGGCCAAGCAAAATGATGGAAATTTAAGGTGAGGGACTCAATGGACAAAGGGGACTTTTAGTGGTTAGGCTCAAATGCCCAAACGTGATGAATTAAGGGACTAAGGGGGAGATTAGCCAATTTTAAATGCATTGGATGCCATGACTGCCACCTCCATCCATTTCATATTATTTTAGTCAACCTCCTCTCGAACTCATCACTTAGGATTCCTTCCTCCACCTACTTGTCCCACACTTTTGATAAAGTCACCCAACTTTCACCAAAGTCATCTAATTTGTCACCTACTTTTGACTATCTCACCCACCACCCACAAAAGTCTTCCAATTTGTCAACTACTTTTGACTATCTCACTCACTACCTACACAAGTCTTCCAATTTGTCTCTCACTTTGTCTCCCATTCACCCCCATGTGAATCACATGGTTTCCCTGTATATATACTCCCATGGCTGGCCATACAAGTTCCATTTTAGTCTCTATTTCACTCATTTCACTTACTTACTCTAAAACACTCATTCTCTCCTCCTAAATCTCAAACACTTCTCCTACTCTTTCTCCCACAATACCATTCGACCAAGTATTGTTCTTGGTGTTCTTTAGTGTAAAGCTTGTGTCCTTAATGTTTATAAGCTTCTAAAGCCTTCCAAGGCAAAGAATCAAGTGGCGGTTTGAAGAGAAGTCAAGAGAAAGTTTAAAGGAAATCAAGCTGAAGGATTCAGCCATACCTAATTTGGTTAAGGTTCTTAAGCTAGAAACCAAATTCTAGCTACAACAAGCAAGGAAAAGTAAGAAAGACAAGCTACTAAAAGCTTTCAAGCAATGAAGGTTACAAACAGTTTGGTAAGGATTTTTATACTCTTTGAGTATTTAGGCCCTTGGGTGATGGATATTGAATGCCATGTAATCCTAGGAGTGCTACAGAGGGCTATGTTTTGTTGCATAGGCAACTCTATGCTAGCTAGCTCCGTGCAAACATTACAGCTAGGAATTGGGTTGGCCAACTCAATTCCTAAGCATAAAGAGATCTCAGATTAATATGAACTAATAAATGGTTAGCTGAAATTAAAGAAACTATGCTCATGCTTGCTCTGCCCTTCATGGGAATATGGTGTTAAGTGGTTTGTGTGTGTGTGTGTGTGTGTGTGTTTGTGTGCCTCTATGTTTAGTTGTGCTTGTTGACCCCGATTATTATTATATGCATATATCTTGTATTTCCTTTATCTTAGTGTTTTCTTTGCAGGAGCATGGAATATTTGTTGCCATGTTATTCTTGGCTATGTTAGGCTTTCGAAGCCATGTGTTAGGTTCTCGGAGCCATATGAAATCCTTACTGAGTTTTACTCACCCACCCTTCTCTACTTAATGTAGGAAAAGGAGCACTAGAACGGAACTAAGATCAAGAGTACTTTATTCTCATTCTGTTGGTAAAGGTTTGTGTACATATGTATTTGCTCAATGTTCTAAGTATTCTAAGTGTTATGGGTAGCTTGTGAAACAAGCTAACTAAGTATGGACTTTATGTGCAGGACTTGGAGTCTAGATTGTAGGAACAAGGTCTAATAAGGTGGTTATGTGTGTTCTATGCCATATGTGCATTTGGCCTTGTCTTGAAAGACTAAGAATAAATTTTTAATGAACTTGTTATGTTCAGCCATGAGAATAAATTTTTAATGAACTTGTTATGTTCAGCCATGTTGTGTTCTTGGCATAATTGATGGACTTTTGAACTTTTGGATTGAACTTGAGCATACGAAATATGTAGATTATAAACAAGTTTTTCAAACTTGAGTTGGTGTTTTAGTTGCCATGCATGTACTTGGCTAGTTGAGTAATGAAATGAACACACAGGTTCTACATAAGTACTAGTTTGTTTCCGAAAACACAATATAAACCTTTAAGTAAATAATTAATGAGCTAGTACTAGTAATATCCTGGGGTTCACGCCCTTATATTTTGGTAAAGATTAAATGCCCCTTTTGTGGAATTCCGCTCTATGGTTAAGTAACTGGGCCCCAATGGGCTAGGGGCTAGGCTGGGCATGACAACTTGGTATTAGAGCATGGTTGCTCTCAGGACCAGAGTTTTTGGTCTATGGATTATTTGTAGTATAGACTTGTTCCCACATAGGTTAAGTCCACTAATGTGTCTACTTATGAATATTGAGTATATGTGTACCTTGCTTGTTGTTATGCACAGGATGAGAACCAGGAATATGGATAAGGAGGCCAGAGGCCAAAATGAGAATATAGGCACCCATCAAGAAGGCGAGCAAACTGGTTTCAAACTAGAAATACAAGCTAGGGCCATTGAGCCCGTTAGGCCGAATATAGCTGGACCTAGTAATAATGATCAAGGGAAAATAGAACACATGATGGCAACGTTGCAAGCCACTATTGCCCAACTTGTAGTTGTCGTGCAAGCCCTGATTAGAGGTCAGGCATAAGTCCCATAACCTACTGGGCAAGAAAAAGAACAAAAAGTCAGAAGAAGGCCAGGAAAAGAACCCATGCTTGGTGATCAAGCTAGTGGGAATGGGAGAGAGATTAATGATGATGAAGATGATGAAAGAAGAAATCCAAGAACTAGAAGGGTCAGGTTAGAAATCAGACAAAAGACTAGAGTTGAGCGGGAAAAAAGTCCAGAAACAGAAGAACTGGACATTGAAGAAACGGAAAGGCCAACTCACCTCACTATTACCACTATGACAACGAGGGCTCCCAGAGAATGGCCTATTGATAAAAGATGAAAGAGCCATCAGAAGAAATGCTGGAGGCCTAAAAGAAGGTCAACTAGAGGGGTTTTTTTTCTTTAAAACCCCTAGTTCTCAGAGGGAGCAGTGGTCCAGATGAAGCTGAATTCTGGATTAACAAGGTTGAGAAGATCTTTGAGAGAATGGAGGTTTCCTTTTGGCAAAAGGTTTTGCTTGCAATCTTCAAATTAGAAGGTAATGCTGAACTATGGTGGATAGCAGTCCATAAGACTTATAATAGCAAAAATGCTAGAAGGCCCACTTTCAGAAAAAAAGGCAATGTGGCAGGCTGAATTTCTCAAAGTTTTTCAGTAACAGTATATCAGTGAAGCCCTAAAAGACCAGAAAGAAGTCGAGTTTGACTTGCTTGACCAAGGAGAGCTCCCTGTGCTGGAATATGAGCAGAGGTTGAATAACCTTATCTGCTATGCCCCACAATATGATGGCTAAGAAGATTTGAAAGCTAAGAGGTCCCTCAGAGGACTAAGGCTCGAACTAAGGCAAATGCTTAGGGTAGTGGGTGCCTATAAGTATTATGACATTGTTCAGAGGGCTATGGCCCTAGAGCAAGAATTTAGAGGCTAAACTGCGAGAGGCCCTGGTAATGCCAACGGGATGCAAAATGGCTCTAAAAAGAGAGGAAAAGAAAACTTGGCACATAAGCCAAGAAAGGATAACAACAGAGAAAAGAACGCTGCTCGTTATGGACCTTCATGTGAGACTTGTGGAAAATTCTATGGCCAAAAGCCATGCTACAGACTCATAGATAGTTGTCTTAAGTGTAGTTCCCAGGATCATTGGGTAAGAGATTGTCTTATAAAAAGTGAAGGACAAAGGAACATGGGAAGATTCGAGAATAAATGGGCTTAAGGTCGGCTATCAGCCCCTTTCAGACCATGCTCCCTGCCAATAGTATGGTCGGAAAACCTGGTATTACCTGAAAGAGGCGATATCTCGAACCTCGGAAGGAGTGAAGTCAAATACCCCGAACTCGAGACTTCGGCTATAACGTCAGGAATTCCAAGGATGCTACCGGCTCCTTTGGGGCACTAAACGGATTGCCTTCGGAAATGAAGAACCAGCTATTTCAAGCAAGAGAAAATTTCCCCGAAGGCGAAACCCCTGGACCAGGGAATTCCCCGAACTGCGGGCATAATTCCCGAAGAGGGCCGTTCGTACTGAAGAACAACCTCGCCCAGAGAACCTCGGGAGTACGGCATGGGCATTTAAGGAGCCTCTGACATGTCTCCTACACGCGCTACACGCCGCCTCAAAGAGCAGTCTGACATGTTAACGCCTTCCAGGTCTTGTCATGACCTGTCTCGGTCCCAGACCCGAGGGGCCTACAAACGGCTACTTGTCCCCTACACCCGGAAGTACGGATTGCATCTGACCGAACACGTGTCATGATCTGAACAGGCTAGGCACCACTATAAATACCAGGAAACAAGCCCTGGCAAAGGATCGGACCCCTCTCCCTGAGAAAACACGAACAGGCAAGACCACCTAGCCCCTTAGTGCTTTTTTTTCACCTCCTCTCAGAACGCTGACTTGGGTGTCGGAGGCTCCTCATCGAAAAAACACTCCTGGGACCTTCTGACCTCCTTTCTTCTGAGCATTTCAGGCACGCTCCTCTGGGAAACCTTTGCTCCAGATGTCCTTCCTCACAGGAAGTCCCTTCTGAAGTCATAATATCACCCGACGAAGATACCACCGGGCATCAAGGGCAATTGCCCATAAGGAGGCCAAATATGCCTTTTCCTCCACTGAAGAGGGATCAAAGACCCAACTTGCCTCAAGATAAGAATAAACAGAATCAAGCTTCTAGAAGAGTGTTCTAGATAAAAACCTCGAGAAGGGACCAAGACACCTAGGAGGCCAAAGGAGCAGAGAATGAAGAGGAAGAAATGAACCAGGCCAAGTTGGTTAGGAAGACTCTAACAGGTACTATTTTACTTAGTGGTTATGAAGTATCAGTTTTATATGATACTGGTGTATCATTTTCTATCATATCTGCTGGACTTGTTAAAGCTTTAAATCTTGAAGTATGCAATACTGATGAAATGTACCTAGTAAGGACTGCGGGAAATGAAATCCTATTTGCATACCATATGGTAAAAAGTTGCATGCTTAAGCTTGGTGAAATAGAACTTAAAGAAGACCTGATAGTCTCAAATGCAAATCGATATGATATCATACTGGGTATGAACTGGCTTAGTGCCAATAAAGTATTCATAGACTGCCATGCCAGGCAAATTTGTTTGCCTGGACATAAACCCCAATCTCTGGAAGGATCATCTAGGTTAGTCCTAAAGAGTCAGTTAAAAGTGGTGGAGCACAAACCCTTGATAATTGAAGTTGAATACATAGGGTTAAATGGAACTGAAGTAGAAATAGACCTGGGTGAAATACCCATAATCCAAGAATTTCCTGAAGTATTCCCCATAGATCTCATAGGACTCCCTCTGACAAGAGAGGTTGAGTTTGAGATCAAGTTGGTGCCAAGAGCTGCACCTATTTCCATTGCTCCTTACAGGATGGCTATTCTTGAAATAATGGAGCTAAGAAAGCAATTGGATGAATTTCTTGAGAAGGGTTTCATTAGGCCAAGTACATCTCCCTGGGGAGCACCTATACTTTTTGTGAAGAAAAATGATGGAACCCTTACGTTGTGTATTGACTACAGAAAGCTTAATGCACTAACCATTAAGAATAAATACCCCCTCCCAAGGATTAAGGATTTGTTTGATCAATTAAAGGGAGCTAGGGTGTTCTCTAAGATAGACTTCAGATCTGGATACTTCCAATTGAGAATCAAAGAAAAAGATATACCAAAGATAGCTTTCAAAACCAGATATGGTCATTTTGAGTACATTGTAATGGCCATTTGGGCTCACAAATGTCCCAGCCTTTTTCATGGACCACATGCAAAGAATATTCAAGGCTTTATTTGGACCACTTTGTTGTGGTATTTATTGATAACATATTGGTATACTCAAAGGATGATGAAGCATATAAGGAGCACTTGAGAATGGTGCTAAGCTTGCTAAAGGAGCATGAGTTATATGGTAAGCTAAGTAAGTGCCAATTCTAGGCTAAGAAAATTGGATTTCTCAAACATATGATCAATGAGCATGGCTTAGCTGTTGATCTCGAGAAAATTAAAGCTATCTTGGAATGGAAGCAACCTCAGAATGTGAGGGATATAAGGAGCTTCCTAAGACTTGCTGGTTATTACAGAAGATTTGTGCCCAAATTTTCTATACTAGTAGCTCCGCTCACCCAATTAACAAGAAAGGACCAAAAGTTTGAGTGAGGTGAGCAGTGTGAGGCTAGTTTCCAAGAACTTAAAAGGAAACTGACTATAGACCCAATACTAGTTTTACTAGATCCTACTAAGGAGTATATAGTTTACACTGATGTTTCTCGAGTAGGGCTAGGATGTGTCTTAATGCAAGGGAAGTAAGTAATAGCCTATGGGTCAAGGCAACTAAGGTCTCATGAGAAGAATTATCCAGTTTATGATCTGGAGTTAGCAGTAGTGATCTTTGATTTGAAGTAGTGGAGACACTACCTTCATCGAGGAAAATTTCAAGTCTTTACAGATCACAAGAGTCTAAAGTATTTATTTACACAAAAAGACTTGAACATAAGGCAAAGAACATGGCTTGAATACCTAAAGGATTTTAAGTGCATCATTGAGTATAAAACTGGAAAAACTAATGTGGTAGCTGATGCCCTAAGAAGAAAGTATATTGGGATACTCAAAGCCACTAGAGAACCTGCTGAGGCAAATGTACTCAATTTAACTGAGTTGGCCCAAGAATGGGGACAGTGGGAAATAGACCAAGTAAAGGTCCTAACTATTAAGTCTGAGTGGAAAGACCTAATTCAGGAAGCTCAGCTTCAAGATGAGGAGATCCCCAGGATCTCTGGGCGGAAACAAGGAAAATTTTATCAAGAATTTTCCTTTAAGGCTAGAATATTATACTTCCAGAATAAGATTTATATGCCAAATAAGGATGGAATTAGGCAACAAATCCTAGAAAAAGCCCACTCCAGTTTGATAAGTATGCATCCTGAAACTCAGAAAATGTATCAAGATTTGAAATCCCATTTCTGGTGGCCATATATGAAGCAAGAGGTTGGTGCTTATGTGGTTAAGTGTATGACTTGTCAACAAGTCAAAGTGGAGCACCAGAGACCTGGTAGTAAGCTACAAAGCTTATATATATCAGAAAGGAAATAGGGATCCATATCCATGGATTTTGTAGTGGGTATGCCACTAACTCGAAGGAAGTGTAATGCAATCTAGATCATAGTGGATAGAATAACCAAGGCAATCCACTTCTTGCCCAAAAACCTTACAGACTCACTGGAAAAATTGGCTCAGTTATATGTTAAGGAGATTGTAAGGCTACACGGTTTACAAGATGACATTGTCTTAGTAGAGACCTAAAATTTGTGTCTAGATTCTGGAAGTCCTTGCACCATGCCTTGGGCACTAAGCTAAAGTTTAGTTCAACATACCATCCTCAAATGGATGGACAGACTGAAAGAACTATTCAAACCTTGGAAGATATGCTAAGCTGTTGGGCCATTGACTTTCAAGGAGAGTGGGATAGACATTTACCTTTAGTGAAGTTTTTGTACAACAACAGTCATCATTCAGTGATTGGCATGGCACTTTATGAAGCACTTTATGGAAGAAGGTGCATAACTCCACATTGCTGGCATGAGCCAGGAGATAAATTTGAAATAGGCCCAGAGCTTAGAAAGAAAACTATTGGGAAGATTAAGTTAATCCAGGAAAGGATTAAAACTACCAATAATAGGCAAGAATCATATGCTAACCTCAAGAAAAGAAGGGACCTGGAGTTTCAGCTAGGAGACCGAGTTTGGTTAAAAGTGTCTCCAATAAAAGGAGTAATGAGGTTTGGAAAGAGAGGAAAGTTAGCCCCGAGGTATATGGGACCATACCTAATACTCACAAAAGTAGGAAACGTAGCCTACAAGTTATAGCTACCCCCTAAGCTGGGACATGTACATGACACCTTCCATGTAAGCTTGTTGACGAAGTATGTCTCTGATCCTAAACAAGTGGTACATGTCACTAGTGTTCCCATTATCCAAAATCTCACATATAAAGAAGAACCAATTCGGATATTGGCAACAGACACTAGGAAGCTTAGGAGTAAATGGATACCTATGGTAAAAGTCCAATGGACTAACCATTCTGAGGAGGAGGTCACATAGGAAGTGGAAGCTGAAATGCATAAGAACTATCTTGATAAATTTCCTAAGCTTTTAGGAAATTTTAAGGACCAAATTTCTTAAGGAGGGGAGTGTTGTAATGCCCGCAATAATTCTAAGTAATTAAGTCTCGGGCTATGAGAATTTAGGGCTTAAGAATTTTTCCTAAATTGGGAATTAAGCTCATTGAGTTTAGGAGGCACTAAATTAAGTGGGACTGAGGAGTATGATGAGTGTTGGACACTTTCAGAATTTAAACTTGGCTTAGGCCAAGCAAAATGATGGAAATTTAAGGTGAGGGACTCAATTGGATAAAGAGGACTTTTGGTGGTTGGGCTCAATTGCCCAAATGCGAGGAATTGAGGGACTAAAGAGGGGGATTAGCCAATTTTAAAGGCATTGGATGCCACGGCTGCCACCTCTCTCCATTTCCCATTTTTTTAATCTACCTCTCCTCCAACTCATCATTTAGGATTCCTTTCTCCACCTACTTGTCCTCCACTTTTGACAATTTCACCCAACTTTTACTAAAGTTATCCAATTTGTCACCTACTTTTGACTATCTCACCCACCACCCACACAAGTCTTCCTATTTGTCACTTACTTTTGACTATCTCACCTGATAGCCGAAAGGCTATCACCCCTCTCAGTACATACTTCCTGCCAATAGTGTGGTCGGAAAGCCTAATGTCATTTGAAAGAGGCGCTATCACTGACCTCGGAAGGAGCGAAGTCAAACACCTTATACTCGGGACTTCGGCTAGTATGTCAGGAATTTCAAGGATGTTACCGGCTCCCTCGGGGGACCCAACGGATCGCCTTCAGGGATGAAGAACCAGCTACTTCAAGCAGGAGAGAATCTCCCCAAAGGCGGAACCCCCGAACCAGGGAACTCCCCGAACTACAGGCATAATTCCCGAACAGGAGCGTCTGTACCAAAGGATGGCCTCACCCAGAGGACCTCGGGAGTACAGCATGAGCATTTAAGGAGTCTCTGACATGCCGCCCACATGCGCTACATGAGCGGACTGATGCCCCGACGCCGTCCAAGTCTTGTCACGACCTGTCTCGGTCCCAGACCCAAGGAGCCTACAAACGGCTGCCT
>KK903387.1:19516-31984 GCA_000696445.1 Aquilaria agallochum | reverse complement strand
CAAACCACACCCATGCAACTTCACTGTGATAACATGGCAGCCATCCACATTGCCAAGAACCCTGTCTTCCATGAGCGCACTAAGCATATCGAAATAGACTGCCATTTCATTCGAGAAAAAATACAGTCCAGTGATATTGAAGCAGTCCATGTTGCCAGCAGTCAACAACGAGCTGATGTACTCACTAAGGCTCTAAGTCGGGAGCAGTTTGAGCATCTTACGTCCAAGTTGGGCATTCAGAACCTTCATGCACCAACTTGAGAGGGGGTATTAGAGTTTGTATTATATAACAGTCCTATTTAGTCTGGAACTTGTATGGTTTACGTAGCTTACTTGGTAGCCAAGTTACAGCTTAGTTAGGACTCTAAATCCTAGTAGGATTCTGACTTTAGTCCAAGTATAAGTAGCTGCTACTGTAAACGATTGTTCTACACAGAAAAACAACAGAGAAACTTCTCTTTCTGAATCTTTACAGATTGTGTAAAAACGAAGTCAATGACTCTGTAACTTGTGCTTTGAATTAGCCAAGATGTTGAATTATATATTATATAGTAGCCTGTAGTTAGTCTTTTGGCATTGTCTTGTGGCCTAAAAGGAAATTTTCCTTCTTCAGGGGAAAAACAGAGTCGAATTGTCTGGCTGTAACTGTCCTTTTGACATGTACAGTTATCAATACAAATATACATGGCAAATATTTAGGACATGTTGGGAAATTCATGAAATATGGCATTTAAATGACTTGCTTATAACTGCTGCCTACCTGATATTTTGGCGTAATTTTTGTGGTTATCTATGTGTATGCTTGACAGTTTATCTTTTACTTAGAATTGTGAAGTGTTTTAGGTCTAGTTTCGTGTAATTGCTGAAATATAATGCATGTGAGTTTTAATGTTGGTAATTTAGCATTAAATGAATTTGTTCTGCTTTTACTTGTCACTTATGTAAAGATTGGCCCTTCAGAATTCAAGATGTGGTTGAGAACTCTGCAGGACAATTGTCAAACGAAGCCTCAGTGATGAATACTGCTGATACAGGTATGGATGTATACGGCCTGCTTAGATGTGGACTCGCTTTCCTTTTCTCCGTTTTAACTCATACTCCTATAATAAAAGCTTAGAAAACTATGTTTGGGATTAGCTCAGTCTTTTTGGAGAACTGGTAACATGGAGTTTCACTATCCTAAAATGTGACATCCTACCATGATTTTACTGTGTTTTCATTGAACAAAACTTGGAGTAGAGAATATAAACGTTTCTTCTAAATTTTGTGCCCCTGTTGGTCATTGAAAAACCAACATAAGCTAACTAATGGTTCTGGTTGGACAGGGG
This sequence comes from Aquilaria agallochum, assembly GCA_000696445.1. NCBI lineage: Eukaryota > Viridiplantae > Streptophyta > Magnoliopsida > Malvales > Thymelaeaceae > Aquilaria > Aquilaria agallochum. The sequence continues at coordinate 30,656 of KK903387.1, read as the reverse complement.
GGCTTACATGATTTGAGTATCTCAATTGCTGATAAATGAGAACGAGATATGTTTTGATATTGCACATAGCGCTGATTTAGCAGCTAGTAAATCTGCACGCGTTCTAATTTAGACCACAAACCATGTTTGCCCGACGAATTCACTTGTAAATACAGGAAATGAGAGTTGATCAGCATGCATTCTCTGTAGTATTTTTCCTTCTTTCCTTGTTTTAGTTTTTCTTTGAAAACTAAAGCCTACAAATTTTATTGAACGGAAAACCTATCAAAATCTGCAAAAGAAACGTAAAGCAAAATCTAACAATTGAAACAAATGAAAGGGAAAAAGAAAAATAAAAGAAAAGGGGAGAGAGGGAGAGAAAGAGAGAGAGGGTGAGACAAAGTACAATAGTTTTGTTCCTGAACCTCCTATTCTTTGAAAAGCATGGTCCTTACAAGATTTACAACCAATGTACCTTTTCTGGGATCTTTGGATTCAGCTTTACCAAAATGTCAGAAGCATATCAACGAAGGCAATGATTATCAGGAGAAGGCAAACTCAACTTGCTTTTTGCCAAAGTCAGAGGAGTTCTGATTTCTAATGTGATTTCAACTTCTGTGAACTGCTAACTTCGATGTATTGGGGATTTGTTTTTTGCTAATTTTTTTTTTTGTTTCTTCAACCGTTTGCTTGGTGTAGTTCTGAGTTCTAATGTCATCTTCCATGTATGTTGTTATGCTAAGTCAGCAGCAACCAAGAGCAGAATGATAGCGTCCAAAACATTTATTGGGTAACAAGAGCAAGGAATGTTCACACTAAAATCAGGTATTCTACTGCCACCTTAATGTGTAAGAAGGTCAAAATTTTAATATAAGTACTCTTGGAATTAAGCTTTCAAAAGAATTTATTATTCTAGACCTTCTTATCTGGTTTCAGGACGAAAGACTGTTAAGGAGAGTATTCTGTTTTATACAATGTCAATTTGGAACATTCATAACTGTAATTTTCATATTTCTTTATCCTTCGAGTTCTTGCTATGGTAACAATCCCTAGCTTCTAACTATCGTTTTATGTTGGTCCATGCCCTATCGAATTGATAGTTCTTTTTTTGTTCTAAATTTATTAAAAAGGTTTTCCTTCCGTGTTTAATGTATGAAATCTATTAATTTAGAATAAATGTGTGACATTAACTTCTGAAAACCATAGTTAAATATAGAGATGACAATGGATAAGATGTGGGTAGCATAATTTTAAACCTGCACCCTATCCATTATATTTAATACTCAATCCGTATCATATCCATAATTCATCGATTTTACAATTTTAATATGCATATTATATCCAGTTTAAGGCAGGTAGGATCAAATAAAATCCACCTATCTATTGTATACTTCTATAATTAAAAACAATAATATTATAATAAAGTACCATAAAAAATTATTAAAATTGATCTTGCAAGAAAAACAATATTAATAATAAAAAGAGAAATTGACTTAGTCATAGATCAATAATAAAGAATTTGTCCAAATCAAAATAGTGAAATGGGCACATACTCAGCATTAGTACAAGTGTACAACTTTGTGAAAAGAAAAAGGTGGGAACATTTCTCGGAGCTTTGCCCTAGCCATCTTTTTTCTTTTGTGTTAAAATGATATTAATACAAGTAGTTAAGTCAATTAAATTGTTTTGTAAACTATTATATTGCCCTTAACATATATATATATATATATATATATATATCTGTGTGTGTGTGTCTGTAGGGGGGAGGGGAGTAGGATATGGGGCGGGTAAGCTTAAACAAACATCCTAATTACATCTGATGCCCTGCGGCATCTTCGTCAGATGACATTGTAACTTGCAGAGGGACTTCTTGAGGGGGAGAACGCCCGAATGCCAGATTGCCCAGGGGAGCGTGCCTGAAAAGCTCAGAAGAGGGGGTCAGAAAGTCCCCGGGATGTGTTTCCGGGGAGGAGCCTCTGACGCCCAAGTCAGTGTCCTGAAAGAAAATAAGGGAGGAATACTGAAAAGTAGAAAGGCCTTGCCCGTTTTTGTTTTCTCAAGGAGAGGAGTCTGCTCAGGGATCCATNGGGACCTGGATGGCGTCGGTGTGTCAGACCGCCGTTTGGGGCGGCCTGTAACGTCTGTGGGCGACATGTCAGAGGCTCCTTAAATGCTCATGCCATACTCCCGAAGTCCCTGGACGAGGTCATCCTCTGGCGCGGATGATGCCCCTTCGGGAAATATGCCCGTAGTTCGGGGAGTTCCTTGATTCAGGATTCCGCCTTTGGGGAGATCCTCTTCGGCTTGCGATAGCTGATTCTTCATCTCCGAAGGCGATCTGTTTAGTACCTCGGGGGGGCTAATAGTATCCTCGAATTTCCTGACGCTCCGAGTTCGGGTCAGATAGAGGCGATAGCCCTTCGGCTATCAACATCCACTAGGTACAAAAAAAGTAAAATCCATATTCGCTCCAAATCCATTTAATGGTAAAAAAATCCTATCTATCAAATATCCATCGGTGCAAATATCTATTAATATCCCTAGTTAAATACATAATTATCTTGCAGAAAATTCAAAAGATGCTATAATTGTTTTTGTGAAACACCATGAAGGGTGTGCAGCTTTATTTCATCTAAACAAATCCTAGGAACACTAGACCCTATATTATAACTTACAAAGTTTAACGCAAAAGTAAAATTCCAAAAAAGAAAAAAAAACAATAAATCCAACCATTTGTGCCACAAAACATAGTCACATGGAATAGAAGCCTAGTATAAATAGTCATTATATCATCGCCTATTTTATACTAAATATTAGAAATAATCCGGTTGATCAAAGTGTCTTGTTCTTTTTTGTTTCTCTGGAAAAGTTTTCTATTTCTCTCTTGCCACAGATAATACATCAAAGCCGCAAAACAGGCTCTACGAATTCTAGTTTTTAAACTCTTCCACTTACAAATCTTCCTATCCAGTTACACAAATTTTTAGTTCTAGGAGCCTTATCCAAATGGAAAGTAATCCATTTGTTCTCCGAACGACAACCAAATACTCGCATACAAAAAACTAAGTGATCCCTGGGTTCTTACACCTATAGCAGAGGACATAAGATGGATGGAAGATGCATTTTGTTCTATCCACTCGAAGTTGGTAATCTATCAAGTGTGGCGAATCAACATGTAACTGAATATCTGGGCACATGGCATGGACCGGAAACCAAATGACACCAATTAACACTATCAGAATTTTCACACAATCCTGCAAGCAAAGCCAACTTTATCACAAACTTACAATTCTTATCATTCTTAACAACTAATAGTTTAAATTGTCAACTAACTGTTAAAAAATTACTCCTTCTACCTTATATTCTTTGCACCATTTGATTTTTTCACATAGCTCTGAATTTGTTCATATTAATCTTTATTAGAAATTTTTTTTAAAAGAATATATTTAGAAATTATATATCTTGATTTATCATTCTTGTATACTAAAATGTTGAAAATAAAAAATTATAGATTAATTGCTGAAAAGTAAATTATGTAAAGAATATGTGATGGAGGTAGTATTACATAGTTTGAATCTTAATGGAAAAACAGTTGCCAAATAGTTTAAATTAGAATTTAAAAAGTTAATGTCAGGTAATTTGAGAAAGTTAACAAATACAAACTATTCAATAGTTGTCTTCTAATAAATTTAAATTATACTATAATTTTCTAACTGTTAATTAACAATTTAAATTATCAATTTTTCTTTTTTGTGAATCAAGTTTTTGTGTCTGCCTAAGATTAAGGACTAATATATAATAAATTATAAATGTTTGAGACCAATTTGTAATAAAATGAAAATCAGGAAGTGATTTGTAATGGGAATTAAAGGTTTGGGACTATTGGGTCTATTTACCCCAAAAATTTAATTGAGTTAACAAATTCTCCAAAAAACATAAAACTCTATTCCACAAGAACATATGCCTTCTGTGGATCAATCTTTAAACACATTCTAGGCTTTTTTACTTTTCTACAATAACCTGTCATTAGTTCATGACATAAAATAACATTATAGACAATGTGTCTACACTTCACATATGCAGCTTGACTTTCTATTTCTAATAATGCATAATTCTTATGTTTATCTCCACGCATTCTCGTTTATGATAAATGTTTTTCGTACAATGATCGCTTCTTGGTTAGTCAGTCAAAGAGACTTTACATATCACGTGGGAGTCCTCGTTTTGATTCCCAGCTTCCCATGTTTTGCTTTTTCCACCCCCTAGAGGTGGGATGCGGGCCGACCCAACCTGGGATCGGTCGGGCCTGGGCCTGAGTCAAGGAGAACCGGGAATGGCCGGGTACCGGGCGTGGCGGCCCTAAGCCGATCCAAGGGCGGGTTTGACATTTTTTTTGTACAAAAAAATTGGAAACATAATTATTTGTATATGTAACAAATATTTCTAAGAAAAAACGCCACCTTCGGTATAGGTTTTATTAAGTTAAAATGCTAAACGGCACTTACAAATAATTGGATAGGGCTTTACATTTTGAAATGGCAAAACGTTCCAAAAATGATGATCTGTGCTTAATAGTATAATCAGATCAAATACAAACTACATGTACGATTCAAAAAATAAATTTCAAGTCTTGGTATCGGATATTACCTCCTCATCCGAACTCTTTTGGTCTTGCTGTCAAAGTGCTGCGATACTCCAATCTCGGCTGCACACGCATACTTTTACCGCCTCATCTTGTGGCCCTTCTAGTGGGAAGCGCAATTGAGGAAGGTAAAGTGTTTTAAATGAAGTTTAGAACCTTAATTCAAGTTTACATAGCAAGAATAGAGAAGTTTAGCAAAGTTCACTAAGTTTCGAAAAGAATAAAGCACTGAACGAAGTTTAGGGGTAAAATAGTAATTTTTTATCCTGAATAGTCGGGACGAGTCCCGAGTGTTTTAAAATGAATTTTTAGAACTTAACTTTGAACCTTAACTCAAACTTGAAAAATAGAGAAGAATTTGATCAAGAATTACTAAGTTACAAAGATGGGGGACTTAATTGTAACAAGCTTAATACTTTGAGGTTTTTTTGAGTTAAGTGAGGGTTTAAGAAGGGGAAAGTGGACTATGGCTGCCATAATCCCGTTTCCAGCCTTCTCACCCTCATTTTGCTCTCAATTTAAGCTTGGAATCAAGAGTTTTTGGTGCCAATAGGAGTAATTCAAAGTATATAAGCTTGGAGGAGTGCATTTCAAGCTTAAAACCATGTTTTTTAAGCTTGGAAGGNGGAACCTCGTTCATCTAGTCTACATCAAAGAGGCCCTGCGGCCTAGTCTACAAAGTCCCACCATAATTCCCTTGCATAACGACTATGGGAAGGCTACATGATTGCATTCAGTAAGCTTTGGCCTGCTAGGAACGGATTAGTGATCAAAACTCGCTAGGCGCAGAGTGATGCTCCGTGAGGAGGACTACTTGAGGAGAGGTCTTATGGCCTAATTATATGTGCATATATCAGACCCTCATGCTGTGTGAGCTCACAGCAAGAGTCCTAGTAATTTTTCTTGCAGGTACATTGAAGATCCCTTACAGAGAATTGTCGAATTCTCACTCCCTGGTTTTGTTATGCAGAGCTTGAAGTTGCTAGACCTGGTAATCATTGAGGATTATCGCGGTAGTACTCTTTTGTGTGTACAGGTGTGGCAGTTGAGAATCCTTGTGATTCTAGCCTACATAAGCACTTAGTTAGCTTGTTGGTCAGGTATCAGTACTAACTAGCATCTTCCTTCGGCTGCAGAGCCTAGTAGCACTTGGAAAAGGACTTTTGAGACTCGCCACTAGGACGTGCACCCAAGGTGGGAGTCAGGGTAAAGAGATCTCAGTAGAGTATTGTATATTTATACAGTACTTTAGTTTGCCTCCATGGTCTATGTTATGAGGAGTCCTCGACTCTAGGATTGCTCTTGGGTGAGGGCATTAGTCTACTTTATGTATGAATGTTCTCACGAGTTGTTATGTGTAGTAAACTCACACAAATGTTGATTTTATATGCTTTGGCTATTTGTATTTATTTTCTATATAAATTACTTGGCCAAGTTAATGTTTTATGGTTTTAATAAACCAAGTCAAAGCATGAAGNAGGCTTGTATTTATACAGTACTTTTAGTTGCCTCCATAGTCTATGTTATGAGGAGTCCTCGACTCTAGGATTGCTCTTGGGTGAGGGCATTAGTCTACTTTATGTATGAATGTTCTCACGAGTTGTTATGTAGTAAACTCACACAAATGTTGATTTTATATGCTTTGGCTATTTGTATTTATTTTCTATATAAATTACTTGGCCAAGTTAATGTTTTATGGTTTTAATAAACCAAGTCAAAGCATGAAGAGCATGCATATTGCATATTCTAGGATAATCAACTAGTATCATGGGATTTAATCCGCACACATACATAACTAACTAATTGCAATCCATTGTGAGACCAGCTCTCACAGGGCTTTCTGGGCAGGGGCACGGGCGGTCGTGTCAGTGTTTTTGGTATCAGAGCTTAGGACTTATTTCATAGATAATGGAGGCTAAGACTAAGATCTAATTTGGAAAGTCCAAGTGCTAAGAAGTTAGTACTGACCAACATCTGGGGAATGTTGCCTGGCTGTGGTTGCAGGTTGCTATGGTTGATACTAGGTCAGGAGCTTCAGGGGGAAGTAGGGAACTTGGTGAGGGTTCCAGTGACCCAGTTGTGGCAAGGCTGGATGAGATATCCAGGGTATTACAGGGGTTGACACAGACTATGGCCTAAATGGCACAGGGTATGAACACCTTTGTGACAGAGATGTTCAGGGATTATGAGGACAGAGATGCTGTTCAGGAGGAGGATGACCCACAACAGGAGTAGGAAAGGCATGCTGAGCAACAGCAAGTGCCTAGAGCTCATGGACGTAGAAATCATGTTCATGAGGAGGAAGAGGAACCAGAGGTGATGGAGGCTCCAAGAAGGGGAGACACTCCACATCAGATGAGATTATTGGAGAAATTTAAGACTGTTGATCCACCGAGCTTTGATAGGACAGGTGATCCAGACAGAGTAGAGGATTGGTTGTCCAAGATGAACAGACTTTTCACTTGTGGTGGTTATGAGTCAGAGCAGAAGATGACTTTGGTGCATTTCTTTCTGAGAGGGAGAGCCAATTTATGGTGGGATGATGTGATGGAGTTGTTGAGGGAAAGTAATGGTACCCGCCCGGAGCACAAGAAGAAGGTGCTCAAGTGGCCAGACTTCGAGAAGAAGTTTAGACAGGAGTACATCAGTGAAGCTGTACAGGATAAAAGGAGGATTCAGTTTGAAAATCTGACACAGGGAGCGATGTCTATGCGGGAGTATGAGCAGTACTACAATTCTCTTATCTGGTATGCTCCATATATGATGGGCAATGATGAGTTGAAAGCTAAGAAGTTCTTCCAAGGTTTGAAGCCTATACTCAGGAGGTATATGGCGACAGTGGATATTAGGAGCTATCGCCAGGTGGTTCAGAAGGCGTTGGCCTTAGAAAGGGAATTTGAGGATTCCAGAGCATCTATCAAAAAGGTGGAGGTTGGACCAGCCAACTTAGGAAAGAGTGCCGGGAAGCGACCAATGGTGGAGAACCAAGGTCCATCCAAGAGAAGGAAGATAGGTTTATGTCTTAGGTGCAAACGGTTCCATGGTGGAAGACCATGTACTCTGGGGACAAATGCTTGTAATATCTGTGGTTAGAGAGAACATTGGGCGAGGGAATGCCCAAGGGCTCAACCGATGTCAGGTCCACCTTAGAATTTACCCCCTGTACCCCTTGCCATAGGGAATCAGCCTAGTGTAGCCGCAGCAGCAGTTGAGCCGAGGGTTTTCGCCCTGGCAAGTTAGGTGGCCAGAGAACCACCCGCCGTTCGAGGTAATTTTACTTTTCAGAACGGTAGTGTTAGAGTGCTATTTGATACGGGATCTACTCTATCAGTGATATCTTCTATCTTGGTAGATAAGTTTAAATTGTAGAGAGAAATCTTAGGTGAGTTGAGACTTATCAGGACTGCAGGGAGGGGTTTTATTGTGACCAATGAAGTGGTTACTAGGTATCCCTTGCAGTTAGGTGATCATGATTTCTGCTGTGAGTTATGGGTGATAGAGTTGAGGTCATATGATCTAGTGTTGGGAATGGATTGGTTGAGTAAGCATAAGGCACAAATCGACTGTGCGAATCACTCAGTCGACATTACTGATGCTCAAGGAGCTACAGTGACTTGCACAGGAGGGTTGGCATCTAGTGCTAAGAGTTTACATCTTAGACTTATGGATACCATCCCCATAATTGGTGAAGAACAGTATTATTCGTTGAATGGGGTAGCCATAGAAAAGGAACTTGAGGAAATTCCTATAGCTAATCAGTTTCCTAAGGTGTTTCCAGTAGAGTTACCTGGGTTACCACCTAAAAGGGATACTGAATTTGCAATCCATCTGTAGCCAGGGGTTGAACCTATTTCCATACCACCTTATAGGATGTCAGCTCTTGAGATGGATGAATTAAAGAAGCAGTTGGAGGAACTGCTGAAGAAAGGCTTTATAAGGCCAAGTGTGTCACCGTGGGGGAGCTTCGGTGTTATTTGTGAAAAAGAAGGACGGAACTTTCAGATTGTGTATCGACTATAGAAAGTTGAATGCAGTGACAATCAAGAACAAGTATCCGCTTCTTAGAATTGATGATCTATTTGACAGGCTCAGGGGGAGCGAAGGTGTTTTCCAGAATTGATCTTCGGTCTGGGTATTTTCAGATCAGAGTTAAGGAGGAAGATATTCCGAAGATTGCTTTCAGAACGAGGTATGGACATTATGAATATACAGTTATGCCGTTTGGTGTGACGAATGCTCCAGCAGTATTTATGGAAGCCATGAATCAGATCTTTAAACCATTTTTGGATCAGTTTGTTGAAGCCTTCATTGATGATATTCTGGTATATTCACAGTCTACATCAGAGCATGAGGAGCACCTTAGAACAGTTTTGCAAGTGCTGAAGGATAATCAGTACTATGCAAAGTTGTCTAAGTGCGAGTTTTGGTTCCAGAAGATTCAGTTTTTGGGGCATACCATCAATGCTCAAGGGTTGTCAAATGATCCTGAAAAAGTTCAAGCAGTAGTTGAGTGGAAGAGACCGACTACAGTTACAGAGGTCAGGAGTTTCTTGGGTTTGGCAGGTTACTACAGACGTTTTATAGAGAAATTCTCTATGATAGCTACACCGTTGACAGCATTGACAAAAAAGACTCAGAAGTTTGAATGGACACCGAAGTGTGAAGAAGCTTATATGGAATTGAAGGAAAGATTGACTAGTGCACCTATACTTGTCTTACCAGATCCGAACAGAGCCTTTACAGTTTATACCGATGCATCTGGTTCAGGATTGGGATGTGTGTTGATGCAAGACAGTTAGGTGATTGCTTATGGTTCGAGATAGCTGAGGCCTAATGAACTGAACTATCCTGTTCATGATCTTGAGCTAGCAGCAGTGATTTTTGCACTGAAGTTGTGGAGACATTATTTGATGGGGAGATCATTCAGAATCTTCACCGATCATAGGAGTTTAAAGTATTTGTTTACCCATAAGGATCTGAATATGAGACAGTGGCGATGGATTGAATACATCAAGGATTATGATTGTTCGATTGAGTACTGTGCTGGCAAGAGAAATATGGTAGCAGATGCATTGAACCGGAAGTACACGGGAGTGATCTTATCTAAGGATCAGGCTACAAATTCCTCTAAAGGAGTATTGAGGGACTATTTCTTAGCTTTGCATGAATTATGGCAAAGTCGAGAAAAATCGCTAGTCTATGTTTTGGAAGTCCAGTCAGCTTGGTTAGTCAGAGTTAAAGAAGTTCAGATGAAAGATCCATTGTTGAAGAAAATTTCAGGAGAAGCAAAGCTTGGCACTATGAGGAAGGAATTCAGATACAAGGATGGAATATTGCATTATGGAGATCGTCTCTATTTACCGAATATTGATGGACTTAGGCAGCAAGTCCTACATGAGGCATATAGTAGCACTTTGAATATCCACCTGGTGTTAGTAAGATATATCAAGATCTGAAGACACATTTTTGGTGGCCGGGATTGAAAAGGGATGTAAGAGGACATGTGGCAAAGTGTTTGACATGTCAGATGGTTAAAGCTGAATATCAGAAACCAACAGACACACTTTAGAGTTTACCTCTGCCAGTAAGGAAGTGAGGATCCGTTACTATGGATTTCCTAGTGGGGTTGCCGAATACCCGGAGTCAGCATGATGCTATATGGGTAGTGGTTGACAGATTGACGAAGTCGGCACACTTCATACCTATCAAGATTTCTTATACATTGGAGAAGTTGGCTCAGTTGTATCTCAAAGAGATTGTGAGACTCCATGGGATACCGGATTAGATTATATCTGACAGAGATCCTCGATTCACATCACGATTTTGGAATGCTTTTCAAGAAGTATTGGGGAGCAAGGTTAGTCTTAGTACTGCTTTTCATCCACAGACTGATGGGCAATATGAGAGAGTAATTCAGACTTTGGAAGATATGCTATGGATGTGTGTCATTGATTTCAGAAGTGATTGGGATCAGCATTTACCACTGATCGAGTTTGCTTATAATAACAGTCATCAAACTGTTATTGGAATGGCACCATATGAAGCTTTGTATGGGAGGCGATGTATGACACCTCATTGTTGGGCAGATCCGGCAGACAAGGTAGTTATTGGACCTGAAATCATAGCTGAAACTATAGCTAAGATTAAGTTAATCCAGCAGCGGATCAAGACAGCCAATGACAGGCAGACCAAGTATGCAAATTTGAGGAGAAGGGACTTGAGTTTTGAAGTCAAGGATAAAGTACTTCTGAAAGTGTCGCCCATAAAGGGAGTTAGCCGTTTTAGGCAAAGGGGCAAGTTGGCTCCTAGGTATATTGGACCTTATGAAGTGTTGGAGAAGGTAGGGAAGGTTGCTTATCGGTTAGCATTACCACCTAACCTATCTCAAGTGCATAACGTGTTTCACGTTAGTCTACTTAGAAAATGCACAGTGGAACCGGGACAGGTAGTTAGTCCTTCAGTAGTACCCATTCAGGAAGACTTGACTTATGAGGAGAAACCTGTTCAGATGCTAAATAG
>KK903387.1:0-16085 GCA_000696445.1 Aquilaria agallochum | reverse complement strand
ACTTAATTGTAACAAGCTTAATACTTTGAGGTTTTTTTGGGTTAAGTGAGGGTTTAAGAAGGGGAAAGTGGACTATGGCTGCCATAATCCCGTTTCCAGCCTTCTCACCCTCATTTTGCTCTCAATTTAAGCTTGGAATCAAGAGTTTTTGGTGCCAAGAGGAGTAATTCAAAGTATATAAGATTGGAGGAGTGCATTTCAAGCTTAAAACCATATTTTTTAAGCTTGGAATGGCGTTTTCCTACTTCCCCTATTTTTTAACGAGGTGAGCAAAGTGTTCTTGATTGAATTCATGCTATTTACTTCGTTTGGAGCTTGGGTTTTGGTTAGAGAGTGTAGTTTTGATGGTTTGTGCTTTGTTTTTGGATTGAAACTTGTGTAGAACTTTGGAAGCTTGGTTGAATGAAAAGGGGTTTGATTCTTGCTTGTTACTTGGAGTTGAGGTAAGGGAGATATGTTTTTAAGTTCATGGAATGCCATTAGCTTGAGTTTGCTTGAAGAATTCGAGTAGTTTTAACTATGGCATTAAGTAAACGTTTTGGTTGAATTATGGTGGACTAGAGGGATTGGGAGGATTTGAGTGATGTTACAAGGCATCATAGCTTAGCTTTTGATAGTTGGTTATGTTCTATGCAACATGTACTATGTGTGTATGAAGTTTGGAGGCATGCCATACATGTTTGATATATGTAGGAATCGTCCAAAGTTCATAGCAGCAAAATGCACCAATTTTTGCATTTCTGCAGATTGGCGACGCGTTGCCAATTATAGGTCGACTTCCACGACGCATCGCCAATCCAGAAAAGTGTCTCAGAACGTTACCAACTGTGGCGACGCGTCGCCACAGACAAAAATGCTAAAATTTTCATATTTTGCTCGAGTGATCCAAGTGAGACCAAGGAAGGTTCTTAGCGTGCCTATGGGTCTAAGGATTCCGAAGGTACTCCGAGACTTCCAAAAGTCCCACAAAAAGCAAGAGTTTCCTTGAGTTTTGTGAGGTATATTGGTTGCTTGTGCAACAAGTAAGGAAACTATGTTGCAAATGAACATAATTAGCTACCACTAGCTCAGGTGAGAGGTTTAGAACCCTTGTCGGCCTAGCCGTGCCGTAGCCACTAGGTCACAAAGCGGAACCTCATTCATCTAGTCTTCATCAAAGAGGCCCTGCGGCCTAGTCTACAAAGTCCCACCATAATTCCCTTGCATAACGACTATGGGAAGGCTACATGATTGCATTCAGTAAGCTTCGGCCTGCTAGGAGTGGGTTAGTGATCAAAACTCGCTAGGCGCAGAGTGATGCTCCGTGAAGAGGATTACTTGAGGAGTGGTCTTATGGCCTAGTTATATGTGCATATATCAGACCCTCATGCTGTGTGAGCTCGGAGCAAGAGTCCTAGTAATTTTTCTTGCAGGTACATTGAAGATTCCTTACTGAGAATTGTCGAATTCTCACTCCCTGGTTTTGTTATGCAGAGCCTGAAGTTGCTGGACCGGGTAATCGTTGAGGATTGTCGCTGTAGTACTCTTTTGTGTGTACAATTATGGCAGTTGAGAATCCTTGTGATTCTAGTCTACATAAGCACTTAGTTGGCTTGTTGGTCAAGTATCAGTACTAACTAGCATCTTCCTTCGGCTGCAGAGCCTAATAGCACTTGGCAAAGGAATTTTGAGACTCGCCACTGGGACGTGCACCCAAGGTGGGAGTCAGGGTAAAGAGATCTTAATAATGTCTTGTATATTTATACAGTACTTTAGTTTGCCTCCATGGTCTATGTTATGAGGAGTCCTCGACTCTAGGATTGCTCTTGGGTGAGGGCATTAGTCTACTTTATGTATGAATGTTCTCACGAGTTGTTATGTGTAGTAAACTCACACAAATGTTGATTTTATATGCTTTGGCTATTTGTATTTATTTTCTATATAAATTACTTGGCCAAGTTAATGTTTTATGGTTTTAATAAACCAAGTCAAAGCATGAAGAGCATGCATATTGCATATTCTAGGATAATCAACTAGTATTATGGGATTTAATCTGCACACATACATAACTAGCCAATTGCAATCCACTGTGAGACCAACTCTCACAGGTCTTTCTGGGCAGGGGCACGGGCGGTCGTGTCACCTCAGGTGTCAATCTTGATCATTTCTCCAATATCACCCGTTTTCCTGCACTAAACGATGCCTCGGATGATACGGTGGAGACTAGAACGACAAGTATCTACTGTGCGATTATCGATAAGATCGGAAACCTTGATCTCTTTTGTTTCCACCGCTCCAATATGTCAATGTTGCTTGCCTCGAATGATGTGTTGAGATGGTCATCAACCTTAGCTAATCTCGATGTCGTCGGTCAGGGTCATTTGAGCATTTGGAAGGCCGGGTTGAATCTTGACGAGATTGATCTCCTTGGAACTTGGTTTGAGGAGATTTGGATCTTACCTTATCCGAGTGCCACTCCCAATATAACTTGTATAAGGAATACAAGTACTCGGAAGCAATAGCAGGCGTAGCCAAAACATTTATATAAGACATTTCTAAATAAGTATGAAAAATTCCTTCAAGTAATGTTGTTGTGCCCATTAATTTGACCTATGGGTCAAGCAAAGAAGCAACTAAAAAGATATGTGAAATATTTTTAAAATACTGAAGCCACTTACCCTGCATGGTTTCGACAGTTGGTTTTAACAACTCATCGTTTTTAAACTAATGTAAAGCATATATAATACTCACTAAATGAAGTAAAACTTGATGAATAGTTGGGTAGTAAACACTAAAGAAAAATTTAGTAGTCTCATAAAAAAATTTAGCAATTAATTGGTTTTGGAACATTTTTCCCAAACTTCAACCGTATGAAATTAACAACCCATTTTTAAGTTCATGAAAAGTGTCAACAAATTTGCATACAGGAAAGCATCTTGCAACATCAAATATGTTGAGTTCTAGTAGATTGGGCAATCCAATTTAAACCGTTTCCAAGAAAACTCTTTTTGATTTTCGAAACAAGTGCTTTTAAATTCACAAAACATAGTAGGTCATGATTTCAAACACATCAATGAGTTCCGAATAAGCAGAATTTCCCTTTGAAGAACCTCTAAATCCTTTTGCACACAAAGGTTCAAAATATGACATATGCATCTAACGTGAAAGAATGCACCATTGAGAGGTGGTTTCAATGTTTGACTCAAAATGTGAGCGGCAACATCATTGTTTGAAGCATTATCAAATGAAATGTACAGACTTTAACAGTACAAAAATAATCACGTAAAGTTTCTAAGATGCAATGGAATATGTGATAACCATTATGATCCGTTTCAATGACCCTAAATGACAAAATTCGTCTTTACATAATCCAATCAGAATCAATCCAATGAGAAGCAGCACAGTAAAATGATTGACCTATAGGTGATGTCCATATATCAGAAGTGAATGTCACACAATGATCAAGAGTAGAAAAATAGGCCTGCAAATCTGATTTTCCGGCTTTAAATAATCTAAAGCTTTCTTTCTTAGCAGTTTTCCTAGACATTTTTTAAATACAAGATTTAATTGTGATTTTATCCAAGATTTTCGATGCACATCTTTAGCTTATGAAAAAGGTTTTTCAGTAAGTATCATTCAATTTACCATGGCTTCTCTACAAAATTGTTTGTTAAAATGAAAAATACTTGGCCCGCCGGTGCCGGTTGTAAACCCAAGTTATGTTTGTCCTCCAGAACTAATGCCGACACCAAGGACAATTTTAAGATGTTGATTTTTAATATGTTGCTTCAGCGTTCCAGTGCCGAAATTCTTTTTATGCACTAATTTTTTTACCGTAATGTTTGCATTTCCCATATCTTAACTCCTTTTCGTGTATGAGCTCATAATGCTCCTAAACCCAAATAGTTAGTCTCGAGAATTTACCTTGTCTTTGGGTTTCCTCCACAGCGGGTCCATGACTTGTCGGCATTGGTTGTGTTGACGGATTCCCTGCCGCCATTGCATCCAACTCTTTAACTTCATCGTCCAATAATTGATTGTTGGGTCCCAAATTGTAAATCATCATATCGATTCCGGCATCATCGTCGTGCAACTCTTCAATTGATATGTGTTTATCGGCGTGTTGAGAACGGTGATGGAACAAGCCTCGGAGGCCGGTGGTGCGGGAAGATGAACTCTTTGTCATTTTGCCCTTTTCTCTTGAAGCCATGAATCATGAACTAATAGTAGTGATTAATGTAAAATTAAGATGATATTATGAAGATATTAGGGGAGATTAGTAAGAAATCTGGAAGTAATTAAGAAAAAAGCTCAAATGCTTGAGAGAATGTAATAGAGGAAGAATAGAGATTGAGTGGTGGTGTGAGGATAGAGTGAAAATGGCATTGGTATTTATAAAAGAGGGCCAAAAAATATTAGGACAAAAAAGTCCTCCTCAAAATTTAGTTGTTGGGAGGGGTGAAAATGAAATTTTTGAGGCTAAAATGTAGCAGAAAATCATTGGATGACCTATATTGTAATTAACCCATTTTTTAAAAATTTTTTTGTAGGTTGCCATTTATGAGCGTTGCGCCCCAGGCCCAGACCGGTTGGTCCTAGGGCAAGGCAGTTTTCGGGGCAGGGCAATCCGGGTCAAGGCTCGGGTTTGGTTCAATTCTGGGCAGGGGTGAGCTGTTTTGTGCCATTCTCTTCTTTTGAGGCCCATATTCGACCCAATATTTAGCGGGTTTTTGCTGACGTAGGGCAGGCTAGGTTTGATCGGGGCGGGGTGGGGTTGACTTCCGGGCCGATCCCGATTTGGACCCGGCCCAGGTCCTACCTCTACCTCCCTTTTTTTTTTTTTAGTTTTTCTTCTTTTTTTTTAATTTTTATATTATTCTCATTTTTTTTTAACTTTTTTCCCCCATTTCCCTCCTTTCTTTTTCATTTTGTTGATTATTATTTTTCCTTCATATTTCACTTTTTCTAGTTTTTTTTTTAATTTTTGTTTTCTTTCTCCATTTTTATTGTTTTCACTTTTCTGCTACTTTCTCTTCCCAAACTTTTTTTTTCATTCTCTTTTCTTCCCATTTTTTCATCTTATTTTTCATATTTAACTTTGTTTATTATTTTGATTGTAGTTTTGTTCATTTCCTTTTTTCCTTTATTGTTTTGTTTATANTTTTTTTTAGTTTTTCTTCTTTTTTTTTTTTAATTTTTATATTATTCTCATTTTTTTTAACTTTTTTCCCCCATTTTCCTCCTTTCTTTTTCATTTTGTTGATTATTATTTTTCCTTCATATTTCACTTTTTCTAGTTTTTTTTTAATTTTTGTTTTCTTTTTCCATTTTTATTGTTTTCACTTTTCTGTTACTTTCTCTTCCCAAACTTTTTTTTTCATTCTCTTTTCTTCCCATTTTTTCATCTTATTTTTCATATTTAACTTTGTTTATTATTTTGATTGTAGTTTTGTTCATTTCCTTTTTTCCTTTATTGTTTTGTTTATAGTTTTGTTCTTTTTCTTTTTTTTTTTTGTTTTCCAAATTTATCAATAAATGAAAGAAGATACAGATAATGGAGTAAAAAAAATGAGTAGTTAATAGTAAAAAATCACATAGGAACTAAAAAAGAACAGGTAAATTCTAAGTTTGATCTCTTAACTTATTTTCATATCCTAAATTGATACCTTAGCTTAAAGTTATCTTATTGAAATCCCTTAATTTATATTACATATCTCAATTGGGTATTTTCTGTCAATTTTGACATTAATTAAAACAAAAAATAAATGTAAAATAGCAATTTCAGTCATTAAATTTTTTCAACCAATAATTCTAAATGTTAAACTTCTAAATCTATTGTTTACATTCTTAAACTCATCCGATGGACGAGAAACAACTCATCCACCAAGGAAAAAATCTAATGAATGATCGCATCAAATGAATAAAGTGAAAGAAGGAAATCTGTGATATGTCCGTAAAAAGGCTACCAATGCACATAAAAAAAAAACAAAAGAAAACCAAGAAAAGAACAACGAAAATCAGGACTGCTTTCAGTATCAGATCTATTCTTAACAAAGCTACCAATGCTCATAAAAAAAGCAAAAGAAAAGAAAGAAAAGAACAATAAAAATCAGGATTGCTTTCAGTATCAGATCTATTCTTAACAAAGCTAATATGCATCCAAATTCCAATTCATTTCGCTCCAATCCAACGTAACCCAATTCAAATCATCGTGAAGACAAGGCTTTGTTCAAGAAATCAAACTTGAGGTTCAGCTGCGTCATCTTGCTTGAAATGTGCACTTTAGGGAAATTAGGCAATTTCTTTATCCTAACCCTAAATAGTGATGATGAGCACCCTCTCAACCCAATCGTCATCCCTGACATCCTCTCCACCATCATCCATGCCAATACGCAAACCATGTGAGGGCCCGTCCTTATCCTTGTAGCCCAAGGCAAATTCTTCTCCAACAGCTTTGATCTTAAATGGGTCCAATAGCCGGCGGCTCCAAGGATGCTGCTGAGCGCAGCCTCATGCGCATGGTCGAGTCATCACCAACCACGTAGCCACTGCCGAATTCCTAATCACGCTAAGCCACGGATTCATGCTCACGCGCGCCGCTGTTGGATTCATGCTTGTGGTTGCCATCACAGGACATCGGGCTCATGATCCCCACACTTCTTCGTGGCCCTAGTGAGGGAGAAGACTGGATTTGCTCTGGCCCAGCACGATGTCCTTCTGGGCATGCATATGATCACGGGAGCAAAGGCAAAGTCGATGAAGATCGTGGAGCCCGCGTACGATAGAGAGGAGGGCGTGAGGGAGGCAAGCACATGCCGGACCGTGCTGAAGATCTTTTGTTTGGTTTCTTGACTTTGTGATTCAATATGAAGAAATAATGATTTTATGTTTTATGGAGAATGAAACCGCAATTTTGTAGTTTCTATTCCGTAATTCATAGAAATTAAGTATTGAATTTTGATGAGGAATTATCATGCTCTAATACCTACCCTAGGAGTTTCGGGACGATGACACGATGCACACTCAAAGAGATAAAATTCTCTTGAACTTACAAGGCTACAAATATTCCAAATTCAAATAATCATAACTTATAATCCAAACTTATTACTTGATATTTGACATCAAGTGGTAGAGCAACTAAGGCTTAAAATAACATAAAAGATATGTAAGCTTATAGTATACATTAAATCTCACTTTAATACTATTTCAAATCTTACACTTTTATAGTTACTCCCCAATTAGTTAACATTGTGTTTTTTTGCTGTTTGAGTGGAAAAAAAATGGGGCAAGCAGGAATGCCTAGTAAGCGGCAGAGTGCCCACTATTTCATAAAACATAAAAATCAAGGTTATTAAAAATACCTTTCAAAATGTAGAAACGTATATCTAAGGCACCAAAACCGTTTCAGATTGCAGTATAAACATACTTATTGGTAAAAACACATAGAAACACATTTCTAAACATAAAAAGGTAGAAACGGAAGACTACACAATTCTTCAGCATAATAATTATTTAGAATATGAATGAACTTGGGCCCTGCCTGAATCCTATTAGCACATCCAAGTGCCCAAAGTCTTAAGATCGGAACGGCTAGTCGGGCCACCCCTTATATAAATTCTAAAATACTTGTTCACCCTTTATTTTGTTCATGTGGGGCAAAAGATGAGTAACAATATAGCGTCAAGCCTCTGTTTCTAAGTGTTTCTAACCCATGTGGGACAAGAAAAGAAGACAGTGGCCAGGTTAGCAGTAGGTTGTTAATGTGGGAATATATAGCCTCAAGCCTTTCTTTATACCTCTTCCTCATCCATGTAGGATGGAAAGAGGGAAACACTAGACCACCAACACCAAGTAGAAGCCTTTTGGTCATGATCTTATATAAGAACTCAAAGCTCATTTCCTTTTATGTTATCCATGTGGGATTAGGATGCCAAGGAGAAGTTTCTACCCATGCTCTTTAATAATTGCTCAAACCCTAGTTTCCCTTTAGACTACCCAGGTGGGAGTAGGAAGTAGGGATGGGCATGGACCTTTGCTTTGGTGGAGCTCCAGTGGATCGGGCTTTTTAAATGATCCATTAATTTTGGTGCGGCTTGGATCACGATCCATCTTAAATTTTACAAAACAAGGCGGTTTTTGGAGCTCTGGTGGAGGTTCAATGGAGTAAGGGTTTAGCAAATAAAATTTGTCCCATGTTCGTATCCTTCGATCGAGCTGGCTGGTTGTGCTTGAATTTCTCGATCTTTGACTGGCAATCCTACAGGTGACACTTAATTTCCGCCACAATTGAAGCATCGATCCATTGCTCCTCAGCCTTATGCTCGATTCTGGATTCATTGGTGTCTCCTAGGTTTGGGAGTCTTCAGCCTCGCTGTCATTGCCTCTATCTCTTCCGCCTTTACCTTTGCCTCACTGCCGTCACCTGGTTTCTTCCACCTCAACCTTGGCCTTGCTGTTGTCACTTCAGTCTCCTCCGCCTCGCCCTCAACCTCCTGCACTTTGCCTTCAGCCTTCTTTGCCTTATTCGCCTCTAGATATGAGTTTTTTTTTAATTATGATTTTTAAATTTTATGAATTTTTTAATTTTATATTTGGGTATGTATGTTGACTTTTATATTAATCTAAATGTATTTTATTTAAATTTTAATTTCATTATTTGAATATTTTGTTATTAATAATAATTTAAAAAAGTTAATATTCATACAAATTTAATATAACTATCAATTAAATAAAAAATGAAATAAATAACCAATTAGATTATATAATGTTAATTAAATAACCGTTATATTAAATTACAATATATTTTGTCTAAAAAACACACTATTAATGAAGTGACTAAATATGACAATCGCTATATTAGCAACTGAACTAGTCAGTCGCAAGGTTTATGACCGTCCATAAAATTTGTAACTGATTCTTGACTGAAATGGTCAGTTGCTTTTTGTAGTTAAGATTTGGCCGCAAACTAATTGCGACTTGCAAAAATGTGATTGCAATTGTCAATTGCGAAGCAGTCGCTTATATCCAATATTGCAACTGAACTGTGACTAAACTTTCAGTCGCAATTTGGAATCTATGTTGTAGTGTATGTGGGATAGCAAAGGATAATGATATGCAAACTAAGCAAAAGACCTACTAGTCGTGCCTTCTATAAGGCCTTAAACTCTGATTTCTTCCCTAACTTCTACAACAGCCTTGTAACTTCTACAACATTTGAACCTTGAAAGGTCCACTCATGTATTTGTATACCCTTAATCCCCAATTCCACTTCTAGTTCATCCATATGGGATAAAGACTAATAGAACAATGACAACAACAAGAGTAGTCATGGAATTTTATACCCTCAAGCCCTTGTTCCTCCTTTTAATTTATCCATGTGGGATAAGGGACTAGTAGAAGTTTTACAATGGGACAAGAAGTCTTTAACTATGTGTTTTGGTATAATCTTATGACTTTACGAATTTTTGTGATTCTATGATTATAGAAACCTAAAATTGACTCTCAGTAGAATCCTGACTTTGATAACCTTGATAAAAACGGTTTAGAAAATCATATTACCTTAATAACATAAGTAAAATATGCTTGATTCCATAATCATTAAAACACAAATTACATACTTAGAAACATGCATAAGACACATGTAATTATTTCTAATATATTTAAATGACAAAGCTTCATAATAAACTTTCAAATAATAAAGGTTAAATCCATAGAAGAAGTCCAAAGAGTAAATATTCATGCTTTAAAACCAAAGTTTCTTAGAATTATAGTTTAATGTAATTCAATACTTTATTAAAATCAATAAACCGAATAGCAAAATAATAATTTAAATTTAGAATGGTGGATGGCCACTTACTTCAAATTGCAACTTTTCAACACCGAAAACAATGATTGAATCACCTAAAATAATTATATAAAAGTCTATGTCAAAATCAAATAAATTTAAGAAATTACCCAAAATTATCCCCTGTTAATGACCTAACTGAATATTTCCAGAGGGTAAGGACTCTCTGAACCAATGTTCAATGCCTAGGGATCAATATTGTCAATAACCCAATTCCTTTTGTTTTAACTCTAAACTTGTGGTGACCAAATTGCCTACTAAGATTTGTAAATTATGCAAATCAACTACAATATTCATTTCATGTTACCTCAAATCCATTTTCTCTAAATGTATAATATGTTTCTAATAAATTTTATATTTCTAAATAATTTCTATCTTTGTAAATTTACTAATAATTACTAGACCTATAATATATTTCCAAATTTATAAACCAATAGTTTATACTTGTGATTAATATTAATATTTACTTGTTCAACATTTTATTCACTTTTCAATTAGTTCAAATTAAGAAGTATCATCTTTTAAGACAAATATCTTTTAGCTAATCTGATTTTATTTTGAAAACTAATTCACCATATGAAATAAATCTACATATTCTACAGTTAATATAAATAATATATTAATTAAGAAAATCATTAATTACGTATCATTATATCATTAACGACGTATATTTTTTAGCCAAATGGTAATTAATGATTTCTAACTTTTTAGCGTACCAAATGAGAAAAATAATAAATTATACTTATCTTTTACAAAAAGAAAATTAAAAGTAAAAAATTCTTAAAATATATTACTTCAATAAATGTGAAATTTAGTTGTGCATTCAATAAATGTATTACACAAGTATTATTTTTTTAATTACCATTTAGTTGTGCATTGGATAAGTTTGATGTTTTTGTTCCTTGTGGAAGACCTCAAGCAAGTCACCAATTTGAGACATAAATTGGAGATATTAAAATCCAAATATAGCACACTAACTTAAAGGGTCATCCTAAAATAGTCCCATAATTTTTTTTTGGTCTTTTAAAGTTTCATAGCTCAACTGGCGTGTCATATTTCGGTCTCGACTGTCAATTCTGGTGTTATTTCTGATATAATTTGCCTATGTGGCACTTGCTGCCCTCATGGTGAGTCCTAACTTGCCATGTAGATGACTTTATTATATACATGCACATATTTCATTTTGGAAAACTTTTTTATCCTCTAAAAAAATAAATATCCACTATGAATTTTCATCCAACATTCCAATACTATACCCAGAAGGCTGATAATGGATTCCTGATGGTAAAAGTTATGGCTTGAACTAGGAATCTATTTGAGGTCTTCAATTGGGAACAAAAGACTCAAACTTATTGAATACACAACTAAATAGTAATTAAAAAAATAATAAATGCGTAATACGTTCATTGGATGCACAACTAAGTTTAACATTTTATTTTTTTTTTGCTGAAGCAAAATTTCACAGTTAATGATTACAGTAATTATATGTTAAGAATTTTTACTTTTAATGTTTTTTTTACAAAAATGAGTATAACTTATTAATTTTGTCATTGGGTAGGCCAAAAAGTTACAAAAACATTAATTACCATTTGGCTAAAAAATGTACTTAATTAATGATATAATGATACATAATTAATGATGTGCTTAATTAATATATGATTTATATTATGTGTGGTTGAAAAATTGTAGAATATGTAGATTTCTTTCATATGGTGAAAACCAGTTTTCAAAATAAAAAAAATTAGTTAAAATATATTTGCCTAATAGATAATACTTATTTATTTGAACTAATTGAAAAATGAATAAAATGTTAAAAAAGTAAATATTAATATTAATCATAAGCAAAATATATTGGTTTATAAATATGAAAATATATTATAGATGTAGAAATTATTAGTAAATTTATAAAGATAGAAATTATTCAAAAATACAAAATTTATTAGAAATATATTGTATATTTATAGAAAATGGATTGGAGGTAGCATGAAATGAATATTGTGATTGATTTATACAATTTGCAAATCTTATTGTGTAATCTTAGCATTTGGCTAACTTGCATGACAGTGACTTTGACTGATGTGACTATCACAAAGGATAAAATATAGGTTTTTTAAAATAAAGAGAGCGCAACTGTAGGTTAAGTAAAATGTCATGGGGTTCTTGTAACTTTCCTAACTTATCAAACTCATTTCTTTGAAGAAGAAAATCTTAAACTTTGTTTTTATCTTTAATTCTTCATTCTTCTCCTTCTTGAAAGGAACTACAATGACATAGGAGTAGAGAACTAAACCTTATTTTATTTTCCATAACGGTATATATATAGGTTAATCATCTTCTATTCTCTCTCTCTCTCTCTCTATCTCTTTTCCTTTCTTTCTTTCCACGTTTCTCACTCTTTTTTGTCTTCCAGTTTTAAGTCCCCTTTTTCTAAGTTTTTTTCCTCCGTCTAACTTCAATGATAATCTTTATTTTTTTTTTGTAAACTTGAAACTTACACAATTAACTCAAACAAACTATACTTGATTAAATTTTGGGGTTGTTACAATAATTTCCCAAATCAAGTAGGATGAAATATGATTTCAAATTTAGTAGATAAGTTAGATTTAAAATTTTGAGGTTTAGAACTGTTGATGGGAAAAGTTAGCGGACTAGAACAATTATTTTGAAATTTTTTTAATATTAATTTATGCCACATTAGTGACTTTCGTCAGAATTAATGATGAAATTGATGAGAATGTCTCAATTGGAATGTGCAATATAAGATAAAAGACTTCAATAGAACAATTGTTAACTAAAGTATTAATTTGGGACACGAAAATAAGCTAAGAGACTCCTGGTGAAATTTACCCAAAAAAGAACAGAAACAAAAGAACACATAGAAACTGAAGACAAACTGAATTATAAAAGGACAAATAATAATACATAAAATATTATAGGTATGAGGTGAAAGATTACCATTAAAGTTTATGGGTGAGAGTAATTTTGCCCCTGAAGTTTGCTTGTAGGTAACTTTGTGACTAATGTTTTTGTTGTGGGCAATTTTACCACTGGTCACTAAATGGTAGAAATATTCTATTTGTTCAAATAATATTCCATGGTACAAGTTTTAAACTAGTTCCTAAAAGTTTTCTCCTTAACCGCCTGGCTACCA
Source organism: Aquilaria agallochum (assembly GCA_000696445.1). Classification (NCBI taxonomy): domain Eukaryota; kingdom Viridiplantae; phylum Streptophyta; class Magnoliopsida; order Malvales; family Thymelaeaceae; genus Aquilaria; species Aquilaria agallochum. Next base: position 3,111 of record KK903387.1, on the reverse strand, counting down.
AAATCTTTTGCAACATTAAAATGAGTCAAAACTCTGTGTTTAATCAAACACCTCCATTGTTGAGCCATATTGTTTTCAACTCCTTTATTGTGGCTGAGCAACCCTTCACTACCACTGCCATCAATCCTTTATTTTAGAACAATAGCGCCTCTAGATTTAGTCCTACCTTCATCAAGTAAATTTTGTTGGATGAAGATTTGTTCTACAGAGTGTTGCCAGGATGTGTGGAATAGTGGAGGTAGCAATGGTGGCACATTACAAGAGAAATACACAAAAGTGACAGAATTTCAAATGCAAGTACCTTCAGTTGCTATTCAGTTGCTTATATATAGGCCATGGGCAAGAACTGATTGAATAGCAACTAAAAAGGTTAGTTGCCACTCAATCAATCTCTATTCAGTCACTAATTAATACTCCATCCGTCCCATATTCTTTGCACCATATTCTTTTTTGGGATGTCCCAAATTCTTTGTAAAATTTCTCTTTTTAGTAAGTTTTACCATTTAAGTTTACCATTATACCCTTCATTTTTACACCACTTAATTCTTTTATTCCTACTTCCGCCCACTGCACGATCAGAAAACGGTGACGATGATCAAGACAATCGACACGAGGGCCGGATAGACGGAGACAGGGATGAAACTGATGGCAAAACGAGGGTGTGATTGAAGGCCGATGAGATTGAACTAAGATGCGAACTGAGAGGTGAGATCGAAGATCAAGGTGAGATCAGAGCAAGGGTGATCAAAGTGAGAGGCCGAGATCGACGTGACTGGAAAGGAGATGAAGTTGGCGATAATCTCAATTGAGGATCTGCAGGCAGTGGCGCTGAGGATAGAACCGAGGAGGCGACAAGGACAGAAGCAAGGAGATCGACGATGAGAATTGACGATTCAATGTGTCGGGGTTGAAATCGATGCTACAATGATAGCAATTGACATGTCAGGGGACTAAAATCGATGCAACGATAAATGAATGGTGGTTGGCTGGTAGGGTATGGGGCTGCGAATCATCTAGCGTTGCAAGAGGGTAAAATTGTCCTAAATGTGCAAAATATTACCTAAAATACCGTGTAAAATCAAATGGTACGATCAATGTGGGATGAAGGGAGTAAAATTTTAATTTTGTTAGTCACTAACCAGTATTTTTCAAGAAAAAATACCATGTCCCTCATAATCACATCTTTCTCCCATTGGGTCCTACTTTCATCTCCTTTTTTAACTTCCTCATACTTTTTTTTCCTCATCTCCTTTTCATATCCTCTTTCCTCATAAAGGAATTGAAACTTAATTCGAAACCCCCTGGCGCCCGCACCAACGCTCTAATTGGCTCTTCCTCCAAGACCCAAGATAGGCTCAAGGAAATTCCAACCGCCACTACCACCGCTTTTGTCTGTCACCCAGAATTATACTTTGACACTACGGCTACTTGACCACCATCTTTTGACCTGCTCCTCTGTCTCCCATAACTCCAACTTCATCTAATATTTACGCTTCATCAACGACCATGCTTGTTCCGATGCCTAGGAGGACATATATAGCGTCAGCCGTACTTCGATCGCCCGCCAGCCATGGCACTTCAGCCTTCTCTTGATGGTACTATTCCAAATTTCAGACCACTTTGCCCACTCACTACAAGGATGGTGAATATTTCCTACAAAAATTTCCTACGAAAAAAAATGTAGGAAAATTATTCACTAGAAAGCCGTTGAACAAAAAATTATGTCTGACGGTTTTCATGCAATAAATCTGTGACACATAAAACCGTAGGACAATTGTCAGAGTAAGATGGCAGGAAATAATGGTGCCAAACCTTCTGACGCTTTTGATGCGAATTAAATGGGTTGGGACCACATATGCAGGACAAGCATCGGATATGTTATCTGACGCTTTTCCTGCATTTTTTTGTCCTACGGTTTTGAGACAAAAAAGGAATGGGCATCTTAAAAATGTAGGAATTTTAATCCTTCACCTTTCCTACAGTTTAGTTTTCCTACATTTTTTTGACGGAAATTACTACAAATTTCCTACACTATTCCTGCAGTTTAACTTTTCATATATATCCTACAATATTGCTACAGATTTTGCTTATAAATACCTCCCCAATCCCTCTTCTCCAGTTCGTCTCTACCACTATTTCGGCATCCATTTTCACTTCCGCTTCAACATCTTCTTCAGCTCAATCGAGGTATTTTAAATTAATTTAGAGGTTAGTGATTTAAATGGTAATTATTTATTTTTTATAAGATATACTTATGTTGTTTTAGGTAGCTGACTTATCACAGCATGTTGTTGCATAATAAGTATTTATTTATTATACCTTAGATTCTCCATCCATGAATGTGTTGATGACAAATATAATATTGGTCCGATTCAGATTGTTGGCAAACAAAATATATTGGATTAAACATAATCATGGATTGTCCAAGTTGGACAGTTGAAAGTTGCATATGCAGTATTGCAATTAATGTGTTCCTGTCGTAGTAGCACTTTCTGAATTTTGGTAGAGTATTTCCCAAATTGTTTCTGATAGTCGGAGGGCTATCGCCCGCGAAGGACTTCACATGTGCGCGCCACCTCCGGTCGAAGCAGACACGACAAAATCCCGGCAAAGAAAGGGCCGCAACACCCTCGGACAAGCCGGATAGGCGCTACCACTCAGGAAACCCATGGGACCAACTTTGGTCAGAAGGAGTCACCGCCTTTCCCAAGGCTGACCTCACGCCGACCTCACGTGGCCAAAACCACCTCCGGGTACTCTCTAGGACACCCTCGGGGTGTGCTCACGAAGTGCCACATTAGGTACCCGAGCCTGACCTCGGGAAAGCCCAACCGAAGGTGCCTCGTACAAACAAGGGACCCTTCTCTAAAGGAGCTCACCTCCCCGAATAGGCTCTGTACCCCAAAGGAGTTCGGTCCCCCGAAAAGGCCATGTGGGTGTACGACAAAACGGCTGAGGAGTCTCTGACACACTGTACACGTACAGCCCCCGACACGCCGCCCTTGAACGACCTAGGCTCTTGGCCAGGTGGCCTGTGGTCGTGATACGATCAAAGAAGGCACAACCAAGGATAGCAAGGATCCATTGAAGATAACTAGTGGAAAATTGACA
>KK903386.1:23775-38061 GCA_000696445.1 Aquilaria agallochum | reverse complement strand
CCCCGGGGTGATACCGTTTCTTCGGGGTGTTCTTATTCTTCCGAAGTCGGTTCATTCGTCCTCTACTGGAAAGGCGATATAGTAGTTTTCCGAGGTTGGTATGATGGTGCTTCCGTGGTCGTATACCTCAGGTGTTTGGCTCCCTCTTTCTCCGAAGTCAGTGGACTAGGGCGATAGAACTTCGGCTATCAGTTGAGAACTTCAGGATGAATTTATAACAGAAAGTAAACATTTATCGACTCTTGGTGCTATTTCCCCTTTTTATTTTATATTTAGAATAGATATTATTTGAATAATATATACACATAATAATTATTTAAATAATTTTTAATAAAAATTAATTTTTATAAATAATTATTTAATTAATTTTTTTCTTCTAGTTTTTGGCCATTGCTAGTCTTGAATGCACATAGACCCCTTGAGCCTAAAATCCTAGTTCTGTCACTGTTCATATCATCTTCATCCCTTATTCTCTGCACCTTCGACTGGGTAAGGGTTCCTATCCAAGTTTAGTCGGTTGATTTACTATATTTATTCCACCCAATCAACCACCTTCGTCCTTTTTTTTACTATTGTTTCTTTCTCCTTCTCCTTTAAAAAAATCATTTATTGCCATTAGCATGAGTATCATTTGGTTGTCCCAACACTCTAGCTTTAGGGGTCAAGTGAAGGCTGGAGGGTGAAAAAGGGCAGAAATCGATAATAAAGTGTTCTATTATAGTGGATCGAGTGATGGTGTTGTAATTTTTTTTTATCTATTTATCATATTAGACACAATGTTGATTGATTTGCTATTAATTGTTAATTCATCTTTTATTTGGTCGGATCATCTATTGTTCATTTTAAACCATTTTGTCAGATTCTATTTAGACTTTATTCTAATTATTTATGAGTTATTTATTCTGGTCCATATTAAATATTCAACTTGATCCAATTATTTTTTTTATTCAATGTTACATGAATGAGTAGCATTTTTGTTACTAATTTTATGTTTATATTATTTCTTAGAATCTTATACTATTATTAATTTATAAAATCGTTTTACTCGCTTTTAATTTATGAAATATCTTTACCCGTACGAACGAGGAAAAAGAAAAAGGAAGAAAAATTCGTACCGCCAAAATCAAGTATACTTGTAGCTCTGTTAATATCGCAATCGGTATGGCATTGTAGCTGATTTGGCATGTCTAAACTGTGCTTAATTGAGCGTGTCCTCCATTTTCTTTAATAAAATAGACGATAAATCAAGCAAACTTCACTTAGTTATTTAGCACAGAGTCCTTCATCCCAAAAAAGGTTGACATGGGTACCAAAAAGAAAAAAGTTGACATATGTTTTTTTTAATACTATTTGAAGAGGATGTCTTAATAAATTTTTAACATTTAATTTATTTTACTACTCTTTTTTGAACTTTTTTTTCACAAAACTTAAGTGAAAATTCTTTTTTTAATCTTTAATTAAACTCCTGCTACACCAAAACCAAAATGAATTTATTTAATTTTAACTTTGAGGACAAAAATGAAAAGAAAATGTAAATTATACGAATAAAAGCATCATTCAACAAGGAGGGACTAGATATTTTCTTCTAATTTAGTATTAATTTATTCGGGTCTGTTAGAGGTCTGTAAATAACAAGTAACAACTTGACGATGGGCAGGGAGAACAGAGACAGATCCAAGAAAAAGCTGAAGCCCGAAGAGTTAAACACACAAAGAGATGGCTTCTCCAGTCGCCGCCTTATCCAATCTGGCGGTAAAACTTGGAGACTTGGCTCTTCAAGAGGCAAATTATCTAGACGGGGTGGGCGAGAAGCTGACACGCTTGCGCACCGAGCTGATATGGATGGAATGCTTCTTGAAAGATGCAGCCGCTGCAAGAGGATCTCGGAAAGTGGTTGTTGGCGCTTGGGTGGCGGAAGTCAGGGAACTAGCTTACGAGGCCGAGGATATTATTGACACTTTCGACATCAAGATTTCTTCGAAGCGGCGTTCTTGCATTCTGAAAGAAGATTGGCGGCTGCACAAGATGGGAAAGATGATGGATGAACTAACAGAGAAGATCGCCGTCCTCACGCGCCGTGCACAGACCTATGGGATACAGCCGGCAGCTGATGATGGGGAAAGCTCCGCGAGGAGGATGCCGAGGCAAGAGACATTTCCCAATGAGATTGAGAAAGATGTTGTGGGATTTGACGGCTACGCGAACAGCTTAGTGTCAGTTCTGAAGGACGAACGAGAACAGAAAGATGTTGTGTTCATTGCCGGCATGGCGGGTTTGGGAAAGACCACTCTGGCTAAGAAGGTGTTTCATCATCGCGAGATCGGTGGTTATTTCGAGCAATTCACTTGGGTTTACGTCTCCCAACAATATCGAAGGGGTCATGTTTGGCAACAGATCTTGTTAGACCTTGAATGTCCAACAGTGGAGAGGAGACCAGAGACGCGCACGAGATTGATAGGAGACAACACAAAGAGAAATGAGATCCTCAACTCGAGAGACCGAAAGGAGCAAGAGTGGATTCGCCAAAAACTGAGAAAAGAGATCCTCATTTTGACAGACCAAGATCTTCAAGAGCGGATTAAGGTAAAACTGCAAGAAAATAAGTGTCTTGTAGTTCTTGATGACGTGTGGAGGAATGAAGACTGGAACCACCTCAGAGCAGCCTTCCCCGTGGAAAAGCAAATCAACTTGAGCAAGATACTGATCACCAGTGGCCATGAAACAGTTGCTCAAGGTGCAATCGCTTCTTGCTAACACCAAAGTGCCTAGATTCAGACCAAAGCTGGGAGTTGCTTCGGAAGATAGTGTTTCCGTCCTCACGGAGAGAAGGTGCAGGTAAACATCACTCAGGCGAAACTTATAAGAAATGATAATTAAAAATTTCATAAATTAAGGTTGAGGGTTGTTTAGGCAAGAAATTGAGATTAGGGTCTAAAATGATATAAAAATAAAATATTATAATTAGGCTGTCTCAGTGCCCCGGATTACTTAACTTGTAGGCTTTTAGGGACTGTGATCCCATTCAATTATTATTGACTAACCATTACTTGTAGGTCAATTAAAACAATTTACATGCAATTAGTTTTTTAGCAGAACTTGCAAGAAGATATACATACGTTTCTCCCGGCGATGCAAACAAATAAGTAAATCATTACAAAAACATCACTTGACCATTCATTCAAAACATACTTAAAATGTACCAAGACAACAAAATACTAGTTACTTCACTTCAAGTAATAGTTTTTGTATACTCTATAATACTAGTGTGTACCCAAAAGTAACTCAATGGTTTAACAACACAATGTATCCTAAAAGAGACAACCTCTTAGTACGCAAGGTACCATATAAATGCAAGACAAAATCCTTAACTAAGATCTTATACTTAAGCCCTACCTTTGAGCTAACAAGCTCCAAGTGTAAGCCCTTTCTTGTCCTTGTGCACCATTTAGCCTTTATACTATAAAGACATAACACTTCATTAGTACAAAGCTTAACTCACAAGTAAAGTTAGAATCTTAAGGATTTTGGAGAATAAGTACTTGCAAAAAGAGGAAACTTAGCCCACAACTATCCACTAGTTGTTAGACTCAGTGTTAGAACCTGCACAATAAACTTAAGGAAGTAAGTACATGAATGTACTCAGTAAGTGTCCCTTGGGATACTGGCAAAGAAGATAGTAAGCAAGCATGAATAAGCAACCAACCTACAACCGACACAAGACAATAACACAAAAGATATGCAATGCATGAATGTATGATATGCAACATACACGTCCTTAGGAGTTTTTACACCTTAGGTGTCTTATTCTTACCGTGAGCTTAAACGGTGAAGGTACTTGAGACACTGGCCCTCGTATCCCGAATCCTTTACCTTTCTTAAGTCCTACTTACGGGTTCTAGAGTAGGTCCTCACTTCCTCTCAAAACTTACCTGTTAGTGGCTCACTTACCAAACCAAATGGTTCAGTTAGGATCTTATTAGGTTTCCTATTCATTTCCCCTTAGGTCCAAGAACACACATAGGGCAATAAAGCCTTCAAAACCCGACTTAATCCCTTTAGTGCCCCTTAGCAACTTGAACACTTTTAGCCCTTAGCCACTCTGCTTAGCTCTAGCTTAACCACTCCACTTAGCTACCACTTAAATAATACATAATTCTCATCTTATGAATGACTCTTAGACCCAACCGAGACTACAAAACATCTTAGAATAGCCTAGGGATGATAATCGAGAGTTTGAGACATTCTTAGGATGCCCCAAGCTTGAGAGACTTGTGCCTTGGCGACGCCATCGGTGATGTGTCGCTAACGGCATCAATTCTTGAGCTTCCTGGAAAATCACCGGCGATGCATTGCCATAGAGATGCGTAACCATTAAGCATTGCCATGGTGACGCATTGCCAATGCTCTTCCAGCATTATGCGACAGTGTGCTAACTTGCACGAAACTTCCTCAAATTTTCAATCCCCAAAGCCAATTCACATGGGTCTTATTTCTACTTTATTCCCATATGTAATACTATGTTTTTATGCATTATTTGAGCTAAATTAACTTGAACCCTTACCTTAAATTAAGCTATAAAGCAAGAACAAAGTACAAGCACACTTGAGCTCAACTTAGCTCTCTTAAGTTTCATACTTAAAACCAACGTGATATGGCACCAAAAACCTTAAATCAAGACCATTTATAGCTATACAAACAACTTAGAAACAGCTCAGACTAAACCAAGAACCTTACCTTAGGTTTTAAGCTCAAAACAAGCATTAAAGAGCTAGATTGAAGCTAATACACAAAAAATGAGTTGGAGGCTTGTTGGATTCACCTTTGTGACCTTCAAATTTGATGGAAATTTGTGGAATTTGGGAGGTTTGGAGTAGAATTCTGGTGAGGACAGGAGCCATGAAATTTGGAAGCAAGAGATGGAAAATGAAGGTTAGCAAAAGGGTTAAAATATCCTACCAACTCCACTAAACTTACTTTTTGTTTTCTTGCCTCTTGGCTCTCAAGTTCTCCTTTATTTCACTTTGGTCACTAAACCTACACCCAAAACCATCCCTCCTTGGGTCCTAAAGAATGTTCATAAGCCTCTTACACTTAGCCTCTTGGACACTTAAGCTATTTAAGACATAAATGGCTCATTTGAGCACTTAGTGTAATTTTCGCACTCTTCTTCCAAATAATGGTTCTAATAGCTAGGATAACTTATGGTCTTGATTTAATTAGTCAAAATTTCTTACATGACCCTAATTTCATCAAAATTATAGTCATGTCATTCACTTGGGTCAAAATTAATATTTTGCCTTTTTGACTCTTAGGTGCCAAATCACACTTAGGAACTAATCTCTACTTAAACTTAGCTTGTCTTTCTTGCTTAATAAGATGCTAACTTAGGTGCCTAAGTGAAAAGGCTTAAATAAAATACACTTCAAATACACTTACTGGGTCAAAGCCAGTCATTGACTAGGAGAGTCATCATATCCTCCCCTCATTCAGAAATTTGGTCCCCCAAATTCTGACTTATTCGGTTAAACACAGTTGGATATTGCTTTTGCATATCCTGCTTGGCCTCCGAAGTGGCCTCTTCCTACCCATGGTTAAGCCATTGTACCTTGACCATTAGGATCTGCTTTGTTCTTAGTTTCCGGACTTGGCTATCAAGAAACTTGATAGGGTGTTCTTCATAACTGAGGTCTTCTCTTATTAGAATGATGGATGGGGCTCACATTTGCCCAGGGTTCACAATGCACTGGATAGTTCGACTCGTTAGGCGTTAACTGCCTAGACCTATATGCAATTACTTGCTTATCCTACATTAACACACATCCTAATCCTGTCCCAAATGCATCAGTATACACCACAAAAGTCTTATGCAGATTTGGTTAGATAAAGATGGGAGCTTTAATTAACCTCTTCTTAAGCTCCCGGAAATTTTCTTCACACAAAGAAGTTCAGATGTACTTCTATGCCTTCTTTATCAAGGCAGTCAATGACGAACATATCACAAATAATTTCTAAATGCACCTTTGGTAATAGCCCACCAAACCCAAGAAACTTTGAATTTTAGTTACAATTATTGTGCATTTATACTTTACCATTGCCTTTACCTTTTCTAGGTCAACACTTAATCCTTGAGCATTTATGATATGCCCGAGGAAAGGAATTTCACTTGCCTAGAATTGGCACTTAGATAGTTTTGCATAATATTGGTTATCTTTAAGCACTTGCAAAACTATCTTTAAATGTTCCTTATGTTCGTAGGGAGTCTTAAAGTACACGAATATATCACCAATGAACACCTCAACAAATTGATCTAGGTAGGGCCTAAGTATTCGATTCATGGCATCCATGAATACTGCTGGAGCATTAGTCACTCCAAAAGGCATAACTGTATACTCATACTGCCTATACCTAGCCTTGAATGCGGTTTTTTGTATATCTTCATCCCTTACTCTTACCTGGGAATATCCAAACCTTAGGTCTACTTTGGAAAAAAATCTTTGCCCTTCTTAACCTATCAAATAAGTCATCAATCCTGAGCAATGGATATTTTTTTCTTTTCAATTATTGCATTTAGTCTCCTGTAATCTATACACAAGCGTAAGGTTCCATCCTTTTTGTTCATAAACAACACTGGGGCACCCCATGGCGAAGCACTTGGTCTTATAAAACCCTTATCAAGCAGCTTTCTAATTGTTTTTTCAGCTCATCCATTTCAGGTGCTGACATCCAATATGGGGGTATGAAAATCGGTTCTGCCCCAGGCTGTAAGTGTATGTAGAATTCAATCTCTCTACTTGGAGGCAATCCTGGGAGGTCTTCAGGAAAAACTTCTAGAAATAGATTAGTTATTGGAATTTCCTTAAGTTGCTCCTCAACTGCCAACCCATTTAGTGAGTAAGATACTTCCTTACTCACAATGGGAATGAACTCTAACAACTTAAGGTGCAAACTCTTCGCACTACATGGCAAACCGCCCGTGCAAGTCATACTTACCCCCGAGCCATCCTCAAGGGTGACCTTGCAACTGCACAATTGATCTAGACCTTATACCTACTTAACCAATCCATTCTAAGGACGACATCATAAAGGATTGGGGTTAAAACCCAAAGGTCACACAAAAACCTATAACCTCCTAACTCTAAAAGATACCCCTTAACCATTTCATTGGTGAAAATAATATTTCTCCCAATAGTCTTAATAAACCTCATCTTATCCATCAAAGTCCTTTGCAATCCTAACTTGATAACCATTCTAAAGGAAATGGCAGAAATAGTAGCACCAGTATCAAATAGAATCTTAATACTACTATCCTGAACATTAAAGTTACTTTGCACAGCTGTCGGCTCTTTGGGTGTCTGGCCTATTAAAGTAAAGACACGTGACTGCACAAAGGCTCCAGTAGATGCATTCCCAACTCTTCAGGCTCTTAGTCTTCCTTGGCCTTGCTCTTGCTTAAGCCTTGGGCACTCCTTAGCCTAATGTCCAGGCTGGCCGGTAGTAATTACAAAGATTGGTCCCAAGGCTGCATGGTTTGTTACCATGAAACTTCTAAAACTTATAGTAACGACCCTTCCTGATCTTCTTGTCTTTCTTGGAGGGACCTTAGTCCCCTGGCGGGTTACGCCTCTTGCCCTACAACCTTGAGTGCACCGGGAACCTTGGCTCAACGGCCCTATCCTTGAGTTTCGCCTCCACCAACTCCCTTTCCAATGCCAATAAACGGCTTCATGATAGGTCTGATCCCCAATAACAGTCAAGAAACTCTTCAACTCCACCTTAATTCCACGAATGAACTTCTTTGCCTTAAGTTCATCCTTCAGTCAAATGAGGAGCATACTGGAAAAGAGAACTAAACTTTCTCTCATACTCATGGATCATCAAGCTTCCTTGAACCAACTCATCAAACTTTATCCTCTTTTAATCTTAGACTGCCTCACTCTTGAACTCATTCCGGAATTCCTTCTACAATTAGGTCTAATCAAGTTCTTTGGGGATTTGCCCGAGTTTACTTTCATTGTAAGACTTAAGTCTCTCCATGACATCTTTCCACCACAAGGAAGCCTTGCCTTCTAAGAAGAAAGGCACTAAATCCATCTTGGCCTTTTCATCTAACTTCATGTTCTTAAAAATTTTATTGATTTGGTACAACCATCCTTCGGCAACATCGAGATTACCTACACCATTGAACTTTGAAGTGTTGATTTCTCAGCATATTGAGACAAGCCCCACATGGTTCGAAATAACAAGTCTCCTCCTTCTCCTATAGGGATGGATATCCTCCTCATCCTTTTCCTTACTATCCTCTTCGATGTTCACTTGAGCATGTTCATGCACTTGCTCCTGACCTTTCACCTTCCCTTAGGGTGGGGGATTTCTCCCTCAACCTTGGTGCACCGTTAGGCCTTGATACACTTCAGCCCTTACCCCATTAGGGTCTCCCAAGGTCTCCTCTCCATTTAGAGGTTGAGTACGCTCCTCAAGTAGGATAGCCATGCCATGCAGCATCCAGTCCATAGACTCATTGAGCCTCCGTAACAAAGAAACCACCTCTCTTATTTCTGCCCCATTGGGACCATTAGTTCCCACACCAAGAGCCTGAGTCTCAATAGCAGCACCTGACCGAGTATTAACCATGATACCTATAACCATAGCCAGAAGACCACACATAAAGTAACTTATAAGCAGTACTAACTATACTTAGCACAAGGAACACTTAGATCTTAGTTCACTTATTACCTCTACTAGAACCATTGATCAACTCTAATACTAAACTGTCATAGAGCGGGGTCCCAGTGCTCCGAATTACTTAGCTTTTAGGCTTTGGGGGATTGTGTTCTTACTTAGTTACTATTGGCTAACCATTACTGGTAGGTCAATTAAAACAATTTACGTGCAACTATTTTCTTAGCCTACCTTACAAGAAGATATGCATGTGTATGTCATGGCGATGCAAACAAATAAGTAAATCATTTATGAAAACATTGCTTAAGCGTTCATTTAAAACATACTTAAAACGTGCCAATATAACAAAATACTAGTTACTTCAACTTTAAGTAATAGTTTTTGCATACTCTACAATACTAGTATGCACCCAAAAATAACTCAATGGTTTAACGCCACAATGTATCCTAATAGAGGCAACCTCTTAGTACACAAGGTACCATATAAATACAAGACAAAATCCCTAACTAGGATCCTTTACTTGAGCCCCACCTTTGAGCTAATAAGTTTTAACTGCGAGCCCTTTCTTGTCCTTGTTCGCCACTTAGCCTTTATATTGTAAAGGCATAACACTTACTTAGTACAAAGGTTAACTCATAAGTAAACTTAGAATCTCAAGGATTTTGGAGAATAAGTACCTACAAAAAGAGAAAACTTAGCCCACAACTATCCACTAGTTGTTAGGCCCAGTGTTAGAACATGCACAATAAACTTAAAAGAGTGAGTACATGAATGTACTGAGTAAGGGTCCTTTAGGGTACCTACAAAGAAGATAGGAGGAAGCATGCAAAGATGAAACTTTCAACATCAAGATTTCTTCGAAGCAGTGTTCTTACATTCTGAAAGAAGATTCGTGGCTGCACAAGATGGGGAAGAAGATGGATGAACTAAATAAGAAGATCGCCATCCTCACACACTGTGCACAGACCTATGGGATACAGCCGGCAGCTGATGTTAGGGAATGCTCCGCGAGGAGGATGCTGTGGCAAGAGACATTTCCCAATGAGATTAACAAAGATGTTGTGGCATTTGACGGCTGCACGAAAGACTTAGTGTCAGCTCTGTAGGACAACAAAAAACTAGTTGTGGTCATTGCCAGCATTGGGGGTTTAGAAAAACCACTATGGCTAAGAAGGTGTTTCATCATCGCGAGATCAATGGTCATTTTGAGCAGTTCGCTTGGGTTCATGTCTCCCAACAGTATCAAAAGATGCATGTTTGGCAAGGCATCTTGTTAAAGCTTGAATGTCCAATGACGGAGGGAAGACCAAAGGCGGGGATGAGATTGAAACTTAACTTGACAGACCCAGAGGAGCAAGAGCAGATTCACCAAAAATTGATAGAAGAGAATACAAAGAGAAATGAGATCCTCAACTTAATAGACAAAAGGCTTCAACAGCGGATTCATGGAAACCTGCAAGATAAGAAGTGTCTTGTAGTTCTTGATGACGTGTGGAAGAATGAAGACTGGAAGCACCTCAAAGCCGCTTTCCCTGTGCATCAGCCAAAAAACTTGAGTAAGATGCGGATCACCAATCACGATCAAACAATCGCTTCTCTGAGAGAAGATGACAATCGCTTCTTCCTAACACCAGCCTTTTTAAATCGGGACCAGAGCTGGGAGTTGCTTCAAAAGATAGTGTTTCCCTCCTCACGGAGAGAAGATGCAGGTAAACATCACTCAAGCAAAGTTATAAGAAAATGATAATTAAAAATTTCATAAATTAAGGTTGAGGATTTGTCTATGTAAGACATAGAGATTAGAGTCCAAAATGATATAAAAATAAAAGATTAGCCCAATACAATTAAGCTACACCATTGACTAAGCTTGTACTTTTTTCCTTTTTTTTTGTTTTCTGGTAATGAGCTAGAACTAGCGAGACAGAAGATCTGCAAAGAACACCAGCACAAGAAGGTGCGCGCAACGATGCACCACTTAAGTCCAAGTTATAAGAAAATTATAATTAAAATTTCATAAATTCAATATTCCACTTTCAAATGTTTTATTTTCTTAAATCTTCCAATGATTTAAAACAAACAATGTAATTTTTTATTATCTTATTACTTGTGCTGTACTATCTTCGTTGATGATATCCACCAGTGTTATTTTATACTATTGCTTGAAATTTTTTTTTTCTATTTTCCTTTTTTTGATACATAGAGATAACATCTAAAATAGAGACCCTGTACAGACTTTGGCACGAGAAGGTGTAGGTGACACCACACCACTCATGCCAAAGTTATAAGAGGATTATGATTAAGAATTTCATCAATTAAGTGTTCACCATATGCAAATCTTGGAAGGATATTAAACAAATACATTAGTTTTCAATCGCCTTAATCTATGCTATCTTGTTGACAATGTCCAGTAGTACCTATACTATTAGTTTAAAAAAGGGATTGTATAATTTACTTTTGTTATGGAGGTGTCTCTACTAAATTTCTACATTAATTTGCCCTAGATTATCAGCCTTCTGTTGAAATCTGAGTCGACTCCTTCCCATTTTTTAATATAATTTTCTTTTCTTGTTGTTAATAAAAAAAGTAGTATATATGCTAATGCTACTGACTAAGTCTGTTATTTTTGGATTTTTCATTTTCTGGCAACTAGAGATAACCAATGACATGGATGACCCGAACATGGCCTTCGTACAAGGAGGTGCAGGTAATGATAGACCATTCAAGGTAAAGTTATAATCCAATTAAAAAATTTCATGAAAACATATACCTTTGTTAATATAACAAGTTTTTGACATGTTCTTCAAACTTGAATAAACTGTATTTAACTAGTGAAATTTTATCTAAAATTTTAAATACCACAAATATATTAAAAATTTATATAAATTAAATAAACTAATATTTAAGAATATATTTGAAAATTAAATTTTTATCACAATTTTTTGTTAAAAAAGCATAAATAGGAAAAAAAAAAAAAAAAAACACACAGATATGAAAAAACACAACCTAATGTTACATATACCATTAGTTTTTGAAATAAAATATATAGTACTATATTTTATCCATGTTAAAAAAATCGCTAACATAAGGAACAGGGTAAATTGTGTAGATAGTCCACAACCTTTAATTTATGCTTCATTTTCATTTTTAGGATTCTCTTTTGGTTCTAAACTTTTTAAAATATCTCATATTAGTCCTCAATTGAATTAAATCTATTAACTTAGAGTAAGTGTGTCTATGTAACATCAATTTTTTAAAATTATTTTAAATTGTTTGATAATTTTTCCTTTATAAAATTGAAGTGGGAAATGATTTTTTATGATTAAATAAACTCTTGCATTATCAATTTTTTTCATACATGAAATAGTTATTGTGTATAATATATGCTTTTACCAGATAACAACTTTTGGTTGAGTTGACAAATTGAAATACTAGGACAAATTAAAATTTTTTTAATTGCTTTAGAATGAAAGATAATAGGCGAAACTTCGAGAATAAATTTAGCTCACATAAATCATAGACGTTGAAGGAGAATAATTTTCCAGTTATTTGATTTTATATTTTATTAGTATTTTTTATGTAAGCTAAAAAGAAAACATATTGAAGATTATATCCAAGGTAATTTTTGAGAGGCACTTAGATTTAATTTTCTTTTTCGTTTCATCTTGAATGTGCACACAGATTAAAAAGAAAATTAAAGATTAGCCTTATATAATTAAGCTGTACTGTTGGCTAAGCTTGTATTTTTTTGCCTTTTTTTTTCTGGTAAGCAAGGAGAACAAATGAGACACAAGACCTCCAAAGAACTCTGGCACAAGAAGGTGCCTGCAATGATGCACCACTTAAGTCAAATTTGTAAGAAAATTATAATTAAAATTTCATAAATTCAATATTCCACCCTTCAAATGCTTTATTTTCTTAAATCTTCTAACGATTTAAAATAGATAATGTAATTTTTTATTATCTTATGACTCATGCTATGGTATCTCTGTTGATGATGTCCACCAATATTATTCTATTCTATTGCTTGAACTTGTGTTTTTCTATTTTTCTTTCTTGAAGCATAAAGATAATAGCTAAAACAAAGACCCTAAACAAACTTTGGCACGAGAAGGTGCAGGTGACAAACACCACACCACTCTTGCCAAGAAGATTGTGATTAAGAATTTCATCAATTAAGTGTTCACCATTTGCAAATCTTGCAAGGATATTAGACAAAAACATTAGTTTTATGCTATCTTATTGACAATGTGTAGTAGTACCTGTACTATTAGTTTAATGACAAGGGAATGTATAATTTAGTTTTGTTTTGGAGGTGTCTCTACTAACTTTCTGCTTCAATATGGCTCTGATTATCAGTCACCTGTTGAAATCTGAGTCTACTCTTTCCCATTTTTTAATATAATTCTGTTTGCTTGTTGTTAAAAAGAAAGTAGTATATATGCTACTGATTAAGTTTGTTATTTTTGGATTTTTCATTCTCGGGTAAACGGAGATAACCAACGACATGGATAACCCGGACATGGCCTTGGCACAGGGAGGTGTAGGTAATCAGAGACCATTTAAGCTAAAGTTATAATCCAATTAAAAAATTTCACGAAAACGTATACCTTTTTTAATATAACTAGTCTTTGACATGTTTTTGAAACTTGAATAAGCTGTATCTAACTTGTGAAAATTTATCTAAAATTTTAAATATTTGAAACATATTAAAAATTTATATAAATGAAATAAACTAATATTTAATAAAATATTTGAAAATTAAATTTTTTTAACCAATTTATATAAAAAAACAATAAGCATAAGCAGGAAAAGGATAAAGATAAAACACACACCATAGATATGAAAAAGCACAACCTCATGTTACATATGCCATTAGTTTTTGAAATAAAATATATAGTACTATATTTTATCCAAGTTAAAAAAATTGCTACCATAAGGAATAGGGTAAATTGTGTAGATAGTCCATAACCTTTAATTTATGCTTCATTTTTATTTTTAGGATTCTCTTTTGGTACTAAACTTTTTAAAATATTTCATATTAGTCCCCAATTGAATCAAATCAATTAACTTAGAGTAAACATAATCAAGATTATATCTAGGGTAATTTTCGAGAGGCACTTAGATCTAATTTTCTTTTTTGTTTCATCTTGAATGTCTACACAAATCAAAAAGAAAATTAAAGATTAGCCTTATACAATTAAGCTGTACTGTTGGCTAAGCTTGTATTTTTTTCCCTTTTTTTTTTTCTGGTAAGCAGGTAGAAATAATGATACATAAGACCTCTGGAGAACTCCGGCACAAAAAGTAGTATATATGCTAATGCTACTGAGTAAGTTTTGTTTCTTTTGGATTTTTCATTTTTCAGCAACTAGAGATAACCAACGACATGGATGACCATGAACAAGGAGGTGCAGGTAATGATAGACCATTCAAGTTAAAGTTATAATCCAATTCAAAAATTCCACGAAAACATATACCTCTCTTAATATAAAAAGTTTTTGACATATTCTTCAAACTTGAATAAACTGTATTTAACTAGTGAAAATTTATCTAAAATTTTAAATATTTCAAATATATTAAAAATTTATATAAATTAAATAAACTAAT
>KK903386.1:0-20478 GCA_000696445.1 Aquilaria agallochum | reverse complement strand
AGTCCATAACCTTTAATTTATGCTTCATTTTCATTTTTAGGATTCTCTTTTGGTTCTAAACTTTTTAAAATATTTCATATTAGTCCCCAATTGAATAAAATCTATTAGCATAGAGTAAGTGTCTCTATGTAACATCAAATTTTGAAAATTGTTTTAAATCATTTGATAATTTTTCCCTAATAAATTTGAAATGGGAAATGATTTTTTATGATTAAATAAACTCTTGCATTATCAATTTTTTTTATACATGAAATAGTTATTGTGTACAGTATATGCACTTACCAGATAACAACTTTTGGTTGAGTTGACAAATTAAGCATACTAGGACAAATTAAAATTTTTTCAATTGCTTTGGAATGAAAGATAATAGGTGAAACTTCGAGAAGAAATTTAGATCACATAAACCATAGATGTTGAAGGAGAATAATTTTTCCAGTTATTTGATTGTATATTTTGTTAGTATATTTTATCTAAGCTGAAAAGTAAACATATTGAAGATTATATCTAGGGCAATTTTTGAGAGGCACTTAGATCTAATTTTCTTTTTTGTTTCATCTTGAATGTATACACAAATTAAAAAGAAAATTAAAGATTAACCTTATACAATTAAGTTGTACTGTTGGCTAAGCTTGTATTTTTTTTTCCTTTTTTGCTTTTCTGGTAAGTAGGTAGAACAAATGAGACACAAGACCTCCAAAGAACTCTGGCACAAGAAGGTGCGTGCAATGATGCACCACTTAAGTCAAAGTTATAAGAAAATTATAATTAAAATTTCAGAAATTCAATATTCCACCCTTCAAATGCTTTATTTTCTTAAATCTTTTAACGATTTAAAATAGATAATGTAATTTTTCATTTTTTGGCAACTAGAGATAACCAACGACATGGATGATCCGAACATGGCCTTGGCACAAGCAGGTGCAGGTAATGATAGACCATTCAATTTAAAGTTATAGTCCAATTCAAAAATTCCATGAAAACATATACCTCTCTTAATATAAAAAGTTTTTGACATATTCTTCAAACTTGAATAAACTGTATTTAACTAGTGAAAATTTATCTAAAATTTTAAATATTTCAAATATATTAAAAATTTATATAAATTAAATAAACTAATATTTAAGAATATGTTTGAAAATTAAATTTTTGTCACATTTTTTTTAAAAAAATAAGCATAAGCAAGAAAAAGGAAACAAATAAAACACACACCATAGACATGAAAAAACACAACCTAATGTTACATATACCATTAGTTTTTGAAATAAAATATATAGTACTCCATTTTATCCAAGTTAAAAAAATTGCTAACATAAGGAATAGGGTAAATTGTGTTGATAGTCCATAACCTTTAATTTATGCTTCATTTTCATTTTTAGGATTCTCTTTTGGTTCTAAACTTTTTAAAATATTTCATATTAGTCCCCAATTGAATCAAATCTATTAACATAGAGTAAGTGTGTCTATGTAACATCAAATTTTGAAAATTGTTTTAAATTGTTTGATAATTTTTCCCTTATAAATTTTAAGTGGGAAATGATTTTTTATGATTAAATAAAATCTTGCATTATCAATATTTTAATACATGATATAGTTATTGTGTACAGTATACGCACTAACCAGATAACAACTTTTGGTTGAGTTGACAAATTGAGCATACTAGGACAAATTAAAATTTTTTCAATTGCTTTGGAATGAAAGATAATAGGTGAAACTTCGAGAAGAAATTTAGCTCACATAAATCATAGACGCTGAAGGAGAATAATTTTTCCAGTTATTTGATTGTATATTTTGTTAGTATATTTTATCTAAGCCGAAAAATAAACATATTGAAGATTATATCTAGGGTAATTTTCGAGAAGCACTTAGATCTAATTTTCTTTTTCGTTTCATCTTGAATGTATACACAAATTAAAAGGAAAATTAAAGATTAACCTTATACAATTAAGTTGTACTGTTGGCTAAGCTTGTATTTTTTTGCCTTTTTGCTTTTTTGGTAAGCAGGCAGAACAAATGAGACACAAGACCTCCAAAGAACTCTAGCACAAGAAGGTGCGTGCAATGATGCACCACATAAGTCAAAGTTATAAGAAAATTATAATTAAAATTTCAGAAATTCAATATTCCACCCTTCAAATGCTTTATTTTCTTAAATCTTCTAACAATTTAAAATTGATAATGTAATTTTTTATTATCTTATGACTCATGCTATGTTATCTCTGTTGATGATGTCCACCAATATTATTCTATACTATTGCTTGAACTTGTATTTTTCTATTTTCCTTTTTTGATGCATTGTGATAATAGCTAAAACAGAGACCTTAAACAGACTTTGGCACAAGAAGGTGCAGGTGACACAACACAGCTCATGCCAAAGTTATAAGAAGATTATGATTAAGAATTTTATCAATTAAGTGTTCACCATTTGCAAGTCTTGCAAGGATATTAAACAAATACATTAGTTTTTTATCGCCTTAATCTATGCTATCTTATTGACAATGTCCAGTAGTACATATACTATTAGTTTAACGAAAAGGGATTGTATAATCTAATTTTATTTTGGAGGTATCTACTAAATTTCTACTTTAATTTGCCTCAGATTATCAATGACCTGTTGAAATCTGACTCAACACCTACACATTTTTTAATATAATTTTCTTTGCTTGCTATTAAAAAAGGTACTATGTATGCTACTAATTAAGTTTGTTATTTTTGGATTTTTCATTTTCCGGTAAGCAGAGGTAACCAACAATATAGAGGACCCGAACTTGGCCTTGGCACAAGGAGGTGCAAGTAATGATAGACCATTCAATCTAAAGTTATAATCCAACTAAAAAATCTCATGAAAACATATACCTTTTTTAATATAACTAGTCTTTGACATGTTCTTCAAAATTGAATAAACTGTATTTAACTTGTGACAATTTATCTAAAATTTTAAATATTTAAAATATATTAAAATTTTATATAAATTAAATAAACTAATATTTAATAATATATTTGAAAATTAAATTTTTTAACAAATTTATAAGAAAACAAAATAAGCAGGAGAAATAAAAAAAAGATAAAAAACTCACCATAGATATGACAAAGCACAACCTAATGTTAAATATACCATTAGTTTTTTAAATAAAATATATAGTACTATATTTCATCCAAGTTAAAAAAATTGCTAACATAAAGAATAGAGTTAATTTTGTAGATAGTCCATAACCTTTAATTTATGCTTCATTTTCATTTTTTTCCTATTTGAATTCTCTATTTTTTTAAGCTTTTTAAAATATCTCATATTAGTCCCAATTGAATCAAATCTATTAATTTCAATTTTTTAAAATTATTTTCAATTGTTTGATAATTTCTCCCTTATAAATTTGAAGTGGGAAATGATTTTTTATGATTAAAAAAACTTGCAGGGATACATTAGTTTTTTTTTTCATCTTATTCTATACTATCTCACTTGACGGTATCCCGTAGTACTTGTACTATTGGTTAAACTAAAAGGGATTTTGTAATTTAGTTTTGTTTTGGGGTGTCTCTGCTAGATTTCTACTTTAACTTGGCTCAGATTATTAGTCTCCTATTGAAATCTGAGTTGACACATTCTCTAATTTTAATCAATTTTCTTTGCTTGTTAAAGGAAAAAGTAGTAGATATAATCCTGCTTGAGTTTTTTACGTTTGGATTTTTCATTTTCTGGTAAGAAGAGCTAACCAACGAGATGGATGATCTGGAGATGGTCACGGCACAAGAAGGTGCAAGTAATGATACACCATTCAAACTAAAGTTATAAGAAAATTACGATTAAAAAATTTCATGAAAACATCATTGACATAAAAGCCAGGGTTGACAGGTGAATCAGGCAACCACTTTAAACAGATTTATTTTGTAAATCATGCAAGGATATGGAAAAAAAAAACTAAACTAAAGAAAGTGCATGAAACACTTTTCAAGTCAGCGTTTTATTCTTTAAGGAGAAAAGTTTTCACCAATTCAGTATTTAACCACTTTGAATGCTTTATTCTGTAGATCATGTAAGGATTTGTACCAAATACAATGAGTTCTTTTATTATCTTACTCATACTGTGTTATCTTTGTTGATGGCATCCACACTAGTACTGCTTCAGCTCCTGTTTTTCCATTAGAAGGTAATAAACAACTCAAGCTGAAGTGATAAGAAAATCAGGATAAAAAATTTCATAAATTTTGTATTTCACAGCTTTGAATGCTTTATGTAGTAAACCATGTGTGGAATTGAAACAAATACAATACTTCTTTATCATCTTGCTTGTGCTATATTATCTTTCTTGACAGTACCCACTAGTACTTCCATTCTATTGCCTATGCTTTTTTTGTTTTAAGATTTTCATTCTTTTTTTGGTAAGCAGCAAGGAGAAACACTGAGGTAGAATTAGCACGTCAAATGGTTAAATATTGTGGAGGGTTACCATTAGCCATAAGGGTGCTAGGTGGACTTTTGGCTGCTTCATCAACTGAATGGAGTACCATCAAAAAAAATATCAAGTCACTAATAGCAAGAGGTGGCAATCAAGGCCAAGAAAACACAGGCATTAGGGGCGTACTAGCTACCAGCTATGAAGAATTACCGGCTCAATTAAAATCTTGGTTTATTTATATGGCTCAGTTCCCAAAGGATTATGAAATATCTGTGGATAAATTGGAAAAGATGTGGATTGCGGAAGGTATGGTAGAGCCAGTGCAAGTTCATTGGGAGGAAGGGCAGGAAGAGTTGGAAGATATAGCAAAAAGTTATTTGCATCAAATAATACAGAGAAGTATGGTTCTGGCAGGAAACAGAGGGAAAAACAATGAGTTGGAAACATGCCGTTTGCATGATCTTATGAGAGATCTTTGTTTGTCAAAAGCCAAAGAAGAAAACATGCTCCAGGTCCTTAATCAAATTGTGAAGGATGACAAATCAGGTGCCCATTCTATGTCCAATATTGGCAATGTTAGGAGACTAGCAATACATGAACTAGACATTCTTTATCCAAATCCCCACCTGAGGTCTCTTTGGTTCTTCAGTGACATTCTTTCAAGCACAGAATATGAGGCCGATTTAGATGAATTTTTTGAATGTTTGGCATGGGCATGGAAAATCTTTTGGCCATCTAGACAATTTTTGGTATTTGTGACCAATAAATACAAGTTGCTAAGGGTACTCGATCTGGATGGAGTTCGGTTGGTTTCAATTACATTACCCAGTGAGATTGGTGAACTTATTTACTTGAAAATGCTTACTTTTGGAGAAATCAGGGTCATAAAGTTGCCATCATCTCTTGGTAAATTAAGGTGTTTACAAACCTTAGTTTTGGAGAAAGCAACAGTCTGTTGGTTGTCTAATGTGGTACGGAAGTTGGAACAGTTAAGGCACTTATATCTTCCCCTTTATTGTAAGGTATGGAAGTTCAAGATAGGGAGGTGGAGGAATTTGCGCACGCTTAGAAATTTTGAATTTCAGCAGAGAGGTGAAGCAGAAAATCTTGGAGAATTAACCCAACTCAGAGAGCTAGCTGTAGTCATCCATGGCGACGATTTCACCCAAGACTTGCTTAAAGACTTCAGTCGCGCACTCGTCAATCTAAGAAATCTTCGGTTCTTGTCAATGCGTATCGGTTCTATTCGTGCCGCTGGAGCACAACTAGTTGACATAACGCCAATATTAGAAGCGCTTAAAAAGGGGGTCTCTATGTTTGCAAACTAGAGTTATCTGTGGGGCTAAGTAAGATTTGGTTTCCTGAAGACGAGGACAAGTTCCCAGCTACGATTACGCACCTTGCCCTTAGTGATTTCTACTTTAACAAACACTTGATCCGAAAGCTGGCAAAGTTTCCAAATCTTCGATTTCTCACCTTAAGTAATTTATTAGGGGCCATACAACTTCACTGCACACAAGCCTTTAAACAACTTGTCTTTCTTGCTCTTGATAGCGTACAAATTTTAGAAGATTTTATTATTGACAGAGCAGCAATGCCCATACTTGAACGCATGGAAATTAGATGTTGTTACTGTTTGAAGAGCGCTCCAAAAGGTTTGAAAGACATTAAAAGCATTCAGGAGTTGAAGATAATCGGAATGCCCAAGGAGTTCAATGATAGGTTGGTCACAGAAGTAGCAGATTCTGAAGAGATGAAACATATCAAGATATCAATCGAGTGAGTCTTCGTTGAATTCCCCCGTAGAACCCATGAACTACATGCTCTGAATCCTGTATTCTAGTTCTGAGACATTTTTTTGTGTTTGAGATGATCATTTCCTGCTTGTTTTCAATTATTTGCCATTGTTTGGTTTGATGATTAGAAAGAACCTTGTCAGATTAGCGTGGATATACACTTGGACTGCCCTTGGGTGTGTTTAATGTTGAATATTTTTAAGAGCTTATATGAATATTTTCATTTGAAGTTGTTTGAAACAAATGACTGGGCTTTGTAAGCAAACGTGTCTTTGCAGAGTTTTGCTTCCAATTTCGATCAGACTAGGGAAACACCCGCGCTACGCTGCGGGATGGGAGTTCTAGTTGTGTGGAGAAAAGAGAGCACTACCTATAGTTTCTAGCAAGAAGTTCTATTATACATATACGTCTGTCTTTTTTACAAACATGAGCAGCCTGTTGTTATTTGTTACATGTGAAAGGGTAAGGCAAGGGGGAGAATAGGTTGCAGCCGGTGTCTTCTTAATTTCCTTTAGTTTGCTGGTGGATCTGTGAAGGAGCTGCTTGTGAGGCAGAAGATAAAGTTAGTGTGGGAATTAGTTGCATGATAATAAGAGTTTCGAAAGATGTGTTCTTACAGCTTTCTTCTGCTTGTTTTATGGCCCGTGGTTGGCTGTGGTTCCTTAGCTGGCAATGTGTCTGATATGACTTTAATCTTCCTGCGCAAGAGTAGTATATGTGCCAAGCTAAAAAACTGTACCTGTATCAGAAATAAATCGATGCTTCAAATACCTACAAGAGAGAAAAGGAGAATATGAAAACAACAACGATTACTTGCCAGCCAAGAAACTGGACACAACCACTTTTAATAAGCAAACATAATTCATTCTACATACTGATATTCAGAGCTCTCTGTATGTGCAGACCTAGCACCGTCGTTTAACAATATAGTAAAGCTTGCAGAGGAGAAACAGATTCTACATATCAACATTATATAGTTATACACAAAGAATAACGGAGAAGGCGCAGAGAAGAAGCAGCAGAGAAACTGTAAATAATACACAAATGCCGCAGGCAACAACCCAGTCACAAACCTATCAAGTGCAAAACCCAGAATCATCCAATAGTCGAGGACTTGCATGTAACCGTGAAAACTTACCAAGACCATCGATTGTCTTTAAACCAATAATGAAATCTAAAGGCTGCTTCTAGTCCCAAATTTTCCAACTGTTCATCCAAGCCTAGATAAAACTCCCATCTGAAGAAAAATAAATTTGTCCAAATTCGCAGAATACTCAGACAAAATATGAAACTGTAGATACCAAAATTGTTGAAGAATGATTCAAAGTTGGAGAAGATCATGGAAGATCAGAACGTTGGGCATGAAGACTGAAGTTTTTGTTTCTTAACGTTCAAGTTTGTTTAAATGTTTGTCACTAAAGGAATCGGTCCTTCCCCTGATTTCTCTCTTTCCATTGTAACTCGCTTCTATTTAAGAGCAGCATGTCATCTTGAATAAAATATAGCAGCAGTATTCACGTCCATATTAAGAATTCTTTCTTCTTGCTTGTCATTATCCAACATTTGTGGTATCAGAGCTAGGTTTTTTGGACTTCGAAACATTCTCAGCAATGGCGACAAGCACCTTAGCCGTAAACATCTCTCAACCTCAGGTTCCCATCTTTAAGGGAGAATCATATGAATTTTGGAGTATCAAAATGGAGACTCTATTCAGGTCTCAGGATCTTTGGGAGCTGGTTGAAAAGGGACTTATAGAAGGCAGCTCGGACGAAGCACGTCAACGGGAGAACATAAAGAAAGATGCCAAGGCTATTTTCTTCATCCAGTAAGCAGTGGATGAATCCATCTTCTCCAGAATTGCATCAGCTGATACGTCAAAAGAAGCATGGACTATTCTGAAAATAGAATTCCAGGGCTCTAGTAAAGTTATAACAGTAAAACTCCAATCTCTTCTTCGTGAATTTGAAACACTGACCATGAAAGGAAATGAGCACGTGCAGGCATATATGGCCAGAGTCTCCTCCATTGTAACTCAGATGCGCACATATGGAGAGAAAGTGACAGATAAGACAATTGTCGCTAAGGTGCTATGGAGCCTAACACCGAAATTTGATCATGTCGTGGCGGCTATAGAAGAATCAAAGGATCTGAAATCTTTGTCCTTTGATGAACTCATGGGTTCATTGCAAGCTCATGAGACAAGGATCAACCGGAGCTCCACTCAAGAAGAAGAACAGGCATTTCAAGTCCAGGGGGAGCAGCAACGACTCCCTCAGGCCAGAAGAAGAGGCAGTCTCCGTGGAAGAAATGCAGGCGTACAATGCACATTCTGTAAAAAATTTGGACACAGAGAAGAAAACTGATGGAGCAAGCAAAGCCAAGCAAACTATGCTGAAGAAGAATCTGATGCAGAAGATTACCTGTTCATGACCTATGTAAGCTATATGCATGATTCAAACAATACATGGTTCATCGACATTGCATGTTCGAATCATTTAACAGGCAATAGAAACAATTTCAAGGAGCTAGATGAGTCATACAAGGCTCAAGTGCAATTAGGGAATGATAAGCAGATACAAATTAAAGGAAAAGGTACGGTTTCTATGTTGATTGGCAGGAGTGAAAAGCTGATTAAAAATGTTCACTTTGCTCCTGGATTGGCCCATAATTTGCTCAGTGTGGGGCAACTAATTAAGAATGGCTATACTGTTGTGTTTGAAAAGGATGCATGCACCATCAGGAAAGGATCAGAAAATGTTCTATTATATGCGAAAATGACTGAAAACAAAATGTTTCCTATTGATTTTTCGTGTGAGGATGTCTGTGCCCTGGTGAGCAGAAGAGCAGACGAGTCAGAACTGTGGCACCATCGTTATGGGCATCTCTATATCAGAGGATTGTAGCTGCTCGCAAATAAACAAATGGTGAGAGGCCTTCCAAACATCAAGGAAATGACACATGTGTGTGAAGGATGTGCACTTGGGAAAGTAAACCAGAAGAACATTTCCTGAAGGGCAGGCTAGAAGAGCTAAAGAAAAGCTGGAAATGGTGTATGCAGATATATGTGGGCCAATGAGGACATGTTCACATGCGGGCAGTAAGTACTTTCTGCTGTTCATTGATGATTTAACACGAATGTGCTGGGTATATTTTATCAAGATGAAGTCAGAGGCATTTGAGTGTTTTAGAAAATTTAAGGCATTGGCAGAAAAACAAGGCAATGCTCAGCTTAAGACCCTGAGGACAGACAGAGGAGGAGAGTTTATGTCGGATGAGTTTACCAAGTTCTGTGAAGAACGAGGTATCAAAAGGGAACTCACTGCTCCATACACGCCTCAACAGAACGGGATTGCGGAATGCAAAAACCGAACCATTGTGGAAATGGCTCGCTGCATGATAAAGAATAAGAGTCTACCAGATAGCTTCTGGGCAGAAGGAGTGGCAACTGCTGTATATCTGCTCAACCTATCACCTACAAAAGCTGTATGGAATATGACACTCTATGAGCATGGTTTGGATCAAAACCAACTGTGAGCCATCTGAAAATATTTGGATGCATCTGTTATGCCGTAACTTTAGATGGAAGACACAAACTTGAGCAAAGATCCAAGAGGTACTTATTTATTGGTTACTGCACCAATGCAAAAGCTTATAGACTTTTTGATCTAGATACCAAGAAGGTTGTGATTAGCCGGGATGTACAATTTGCTGAGGAGTGCAGTTGGAAAGAAGTAGCTGAAGAACAGACTGCAGCTTTTGAAGGCTCAATCGAAGAGGAGCAATCCACTCACGAAGTATGGGTAGAGAGATCAACAACAGCGACTTCCCCAGTTAGAACTCCAGCTGGAACAACATCCTTAACATCAACAGAGTCCTCTCCAGAACCAGTTCAAATAAAACATAGATCATTGAGTGATATATATGCTGCTTCATTTGCCATGTTTGCAGGAGATCCCGTAAATGTGGAGACTGCCATACAAAGTGAAGTCTGGAGGGCAGCCATGCAAGAGGAAATAGGTGCTATGGAAAAGAACAACACATGGGAACTTGTTGATCTTCATTTAGACAAACATGCCATTAGTCTAAAGTGGATTTACTAGACAAAATATCTCCTTGATGGGAGCATTCAGAAGCATAAGGCTAGATTAGTAGCCCGTGGGTTTACTCAAGAGCAAGTTACAGATTTTGATGAAACTTTTTCTCCAGTTGTAAGATTTGAAACAATGAGAGTGGTCTTGGCATTAGCAGCTCAAATGAACTGGACTGTGTATCAATTTGACGTAAAGTCAGCTTTTTTGAATGGTGAACTAAAGGAAGAAGTGTTTGTAGAACAACCAGAAGGGTTTGTGATCTCAGGGAAGGAGCATAAAGTGTACAAACTCAAGAAGGCTTTGTACGGGCTTAAACAAGCTCTTAGAGCCTGGCACAGCAAGATTGATGGATTCTTTATTCAAAATGGCTTCACACGAAGTCCCAATGAACCAAGCCTATATGCCAAAAGAGTTGAATCTGGCAATTTCATGCTGGTGAGTTTGTATGTTGATGACATTATCTATATGGGGTCCTCTAATAACTTAATTCTTGAATTCAAGCAAGCCATGATGCAACACTTTGAAATGACTGACTTGGGGGAATTACATTTCTTTCTCGGAGTTGAAGTGAGACAGACTGGAGATGGCATATTCATATCCCAACATAAATGCATAGTGGACTTACTAAAGCAGTATGGTATGGAAACCAGTAAAATTGCCGCCACTCCTATGAATATGAATGAAAAGTTGAGCAACAATGATGAAACGGGGATGGTAGATGCAAGAAGATATCGAATTCTAGTGGGACGCTTGATATACCTAACTCATACAAGGCCAGACTTGGCGTTTGCTGTAGGAATGATCTCAAGATTCATGCACAATCCGAGCAAACAACAATTTGGAGCAGCAAAGCGCATTATGCGCTACATTGCAGGAACAAGGGAGCTGGGAATTTGGTACATAAAGACCAAAAGTATCAAACTGGAAGGCTACACAGATAGTGACTGGGCGGGCTCTCAAACGGATAGAAGAAACACCACTGGGAACTGTTTTAGACTCGGCTCAGGGCCAGTTACTTGGATGTCTAAGAAGCAAGCCTCGGTGGCATTGTCTTCAGTAGAAGCAGAATACATTGCTGCTGGAGCTGCTGGTTGTCAAGCCTTATGGCTCCGTAAAATACTTGAAGATTTGGATCAGAAACAAATTGAAGCAACATCACTACATTGTGACAGCTCTTCTGCCATAGCCATTGCAAAAAATCCTATCATGCATGGAAGGACTAAGCATATTGAAACTAGGTATCACTTTATTAGAGATCTCGTATCAGAAGGAATAGTGGTGCTTGTACAATGCAGATCAGAGGAGCAGCCGGCTGACATATTCACGAAAGCTCTTGGACGTAAAAGGTTCAAATATCTTTGAAGGAAATTGTTCATTAACATCTTTGAATCAATGGGGAGTGTTGAAGAATGATTCAAAGCTGGAGAAGATCATGGAAGATCAGAACGTTGGGCATGGAGACCGAAGTTTTTGTTTCTTAACGTTCAAGTTTGTTTAGTTCTTAACGTTCAAGTTTGTTTAGTTGTTTGTTACTGAAGGAATCGGTCCTTCCCCTAATTTCTCTCTTTCTGTTGTAACTCGCTTCTATTCAAGAGCAGCATGTCATCTTGAACAAAATATAGCATCAGTATTCACGCCCATATTGAGAATTCTTTCTTCTTGCTTGTCATTATCCAACAAAAATACTGGGGAACAACAAAGAAAACTATACCTTTACTTGCAAAGATATAACAGTCAACTCGAAATATACATGACCCTAAACATCAGAACCAAAAAAACAAATGGTAAATGTCAGATTAGCGTGTCCCCTGTGCCACGTGTCGGTGTCACAACCGCTGGAATTTAAGACCTGTCTGTTACAGACAACCGCAATCCTCAAAACAGCGGGAGGCAGAAAACGGAAGTCCTCAAACCAGCATTAGACACTCACTAAAAGCCACATGTCAGCAGCCGGTCCCTTCACTTTCCCTTTCATGTATACTAGCGAAAGCCTGTGCTTCGCTACGGCCTAAGGGAAATGTTTTTTTATATTGTTATTTTTGTGTTATTGGATTGGAGGATAGTGTGAATGATTAAAGGATAAAAAAATATGAATTAGTATTTGGTACTTAGCTTTTTTTAGTTCGTTTTAATCAATTAGATATTAAAACATAAAAGAAAAAAATTAAAGCATCCATAGGAAATTTAAATAAATATTCTTTTAAAAATCCCATAAAATGTTTTCCTTTTCCACATAGGGTGTTTTTTTAATCTTAATTCATAATTTTTCAGAGACTAAATCTTATTTCATAATGAAGGATTTTGATGCATTACTTGGAAATTAAAATTTAAATATACCTTAAAATCTAGTGCATTTGCTTGCTACCAACTACTCTGGTTATCTTCCTTGAATAATATGTACCCTCTGTATCATCGTATTCATCGATCATGACCAATTCTTCAGTGAGTATATGTTACCTCCAAAAAACGAATCAAGACGAAAGGGAATGAAGAAAAATAGCAGATTTGGGGAACCAATCAGAAGATCGAGAAGGAGAGAGGGAGGCAGAGATAGTTACAGTGCAGCAGCCATGCCTCTTCTTCCTGGCAATGCATTGCCAACACTACGCTGCTCAATTTCCACAATGGGAGCCTCAAACGTAAGAAAACAAACTTCTTAACACCTTGATTTGAATTATACCCCAATAAACACATTGCTAATAGCTCATCACTCTCCCAAGTTTTCCTAATTACACATATGCCCATCAATTAACATAACAATGGCAGAATACTGGAGAACCAACAACAAAAAGGGTCTCATCCTACAATATTCCCACCTATCAACACGCACAAGAAAGAAAGACAACAAAAGATCGCTCTCGAGACTAACAATTTTCCATAGGATTACTATTGTATACTTTGAATGATCAAGGGCTTAAATGTAAAGAGGCCTCATGTTTAAGGCTCCATGGTGAATTAATCCAACTGCATATATACACGTGCCTTCTTCACAATGAACAGTCTCCACACTACTAAAAAATAGTGAAATTCCAATGGCCTAGCCGTTGGAAACTTCCAATGCACAAAGCTGTTGGAAAACCTTGAGAAATTCACCAACGGGCAAGCTATTGGAAACTACATACATTGTATTTGTGCCGTTGATTCTGTTCTTCATTGGTGTTCAAATAAATTGAAATCAAATTTGACTAGGGAAATGAAAATTGGGGGAGGGGAAATCTTTTTATTTTCCAATGGCTAGGCTGTTGGAAACTGCCACCTTTAATTTAGCAACAACTCAAGTCGTTGGAAAGTCTATTCGTGAAACGGTGCGTTTTGGTACCAATTTTTCCAATGGCCTGACCATTGGAACATTCAATTTTTAATTCCAGTAACTCGCGATCTATTCATTTGTGCTCTGTCTTCATTCTCTATTTACCGCTCTCCTTTGCACAGGCACACATTACACGTTCTTCATCTAGTCATCGAATTGACGCTTTAGGAGCGGTTCATTGTCATTTTCTGAGCTCCAATTCATAGATCTGGTGACGAATCAGGGAGGAAGGTATGCATTGAATGGTTTTTAGCTTGTTTAATGGATTTTGAAAGGTAAAGTTGAGTATTTGAGTTTCTGGGTAAAATGGGTGCAAATTTATGCTTATTTTCACATATTTGAAGCTTGACCGCTCATATTCATGGTTCCTTCTTTGATTTTGAGGTAAGTTGTTGAAGAATTGAATTTTTCATATTTTATTTCAAATTTTTTGCAAAAGAAAAAATGGGCAAATTCGTGTCATGTTTGTAGTGAAAATGTAAGTAATTTTTTTATTTGTTATTGATGATGGTGTGAATTGAAGTTTTGGGTTGACCGATTGATATTTAGAATTTTATGATTTTTTATTTTAATTATTTAATTTCATATATTAATTAAGAATTACTCCATCTGTCCCATATTCTTTGCACCATTTACTTTTCAGCAATTAATCTATGATTTTTTATTTTCAAAATTTTAGTATATAAATGAAAAAATTTTATATAAGAGATAAATTAAGACATATAGTTTCTAAATATATTTTTAAATTTTTTTAATAAATATTAATATGAATAAATTCAAGTCAAACTAAGCAAAAAAGTCAAATGGTGCTAAAAATATGAGACAGAGGGAGTAGTATTTTGTTAGATTTAATTATTAATGAAGAATTAAAATTTTGTTAAGGTTTAATTATTAACAAATATGTTAGGTTTTGTTAGGTTTAATTATTAAGGAATATGTTAGGTTTTGTTAGGTTTAATTTTTAAGGAATATGTTAGGTTTTTTAATTTTTATTTTGTTAGATTTAATTATTAAGGAATATGTTAGGTTTGGTTAGGTTTAATTATTAATGAAGAATTAGTATTTTGTTAGGTTTTGGGTTTTGGTTTAATTATTGTTGAAGAATTAGAATTTTGTTAGGTTTAGGGTTTAGGACGTTTAATTATTACTGAAGAAGTAAAATTTTGTTAAGTTTTGGGTTTAGGTTTAACGATTAATGAAGAATTACAATTTTGTTAGGTTTAGGGTTTAGCTTTAATTAATAATGAAGAATTACAATTTTGTTAGGTTTAGGGTTTAGGTTTGTTAGGTTTAGGGTTTAGGTTTAATTAATAATGAAGAATTACGGTTTAGGTTTAATTATTAATGAAGAAGTAGAATTTTGTTAGGTTTAGGGTTTAGGTTTAATTAATAATGAAGAATTAGATTTTTGTTAGGTTTAGGGTTTAGGTTTAATTATTAATGAAGAATTACAATTTTTTCAGGTTTAGGGCTTAGGTTTAATTATTAATGAAGAATTAGAATTTTGTTAGGTGTAGGATTTATGTTTAATTGTTAATGAAGTATTAGAATTTTGTTAGGTTTAGGGTTTAGGTTTACTTATTAATGAAGAATTAGAATTTTTTTGAGGTTTAGGGAATGGAGGTTTAATTATTAATGAAGAATTAGAATTTTGTTAGGTTTAGGGTTTAGGTTTAATTATCAATGAAGAATTAGAATTTTGTTAAGTTTAGGGTTTAGGTTTAATTATTAATGAAGAATTAGAATTTTGTTAGGTTTATGGTTTAGGTTTAATTATTAATGAAGCATTAGCATTATGTTAGGTGTAGGGTTTAGTTTTAATTCTTAATGAAGAATTAGTATTTTGTTAGGTTTAATTATTAATGGAGAATTAGATTTATTAAGGAAAATTTTGAAATATGATAGCATTTGTTTTAAATTGTATAAAATTAAATTTAAATAACACATTTATTTTATCAATGAATTTGGGTGAAGTAAAATTAAAATAAATATTTATTTTAGTCAAAACCCACACATTTATTTTATGAATGAATAAAAAGTATATGCTTTTTTCAATTAGAATTTGTAAATATGAAAAAATTTTCCAAAATTTTAACACACATATTTCATGAAATAGTTGAATAAAAAATAAGTTATTGCGTTCATGATTTATGAGCTTTTGAGTTGTAACTTGTTTCCATTTGTAGTACTTTATGAAATGGGAACGTAGTTAGATGTATGGTAATCATTTTTTACCCAAGCGAACTGCGTACAAAGAGGAGTCGGAGACCAGGGTTGAGCAATTTTATAACATTCGCCTTTAATAATCCACACCACATGGACGGGGGAAACATACATTGTCCTTGTACAAGATGTAAGAATTTGAGGTTTAAGGATTGTGATGAGGTTAGAGTTCATTTGTACAAATGAAGTTTCATACCTTGTTACTTTAACTGGATGGCTCATGGTGACCTATTTAATGGTCCCCCCGTCATTTAGCCTATTGATAGTTCTAATTGGTATCAGCCAAATGAGTATAGTTCAAATGCAAACCCGTATACCCAAATGGTGTTTGATGCAGTTGGACCAAGTTATTATCATAATTCTAGTCAATTTGATGAGCAACCTTGTGAAGGTTTTATATGGTTTTTTGAGTTGTTAAATTCAGCATCTACACCTTTTATGGGATGGATGTGATAAGCATTCTGAGTTATCCACTGTAGTTCAGTTGTTGAACCTTAAATCGGAATATCACATGCCAAGAGGATGTTATGATGGTATTATTGCTTTGATGAAAGAGACGCAACCTAGTGATAGTAAGATGCCATTGAATTGGTATGAGAGAAAGAAATTAGCATCACAGATAGGTCTTTCGTATATTAAGATTGACGCATGTGTCAATGATTGCATGTTATTTTGGCAAGATGATTTAGAGGCCTCAACTTGTAAATTTTGTGGTGAATCCTGGTTTAAGCCAAGAAAAAGCCGGAATGGGTAAAAATAGATCAAGAAAGACAATGCACCACTTACCACTAACTCCCTAACTCGAACAACTATATGCGTCGCTTACAATGGCGAAGCACATGAGATGGCATAATGAGCATCAGTTGGAGCCAAATATTTTAAAACATCCTTCAGATGGGGAAACATGGAAACATTTTGGTTCCATGTATTCGTGGTTTGCAGCAAAGTCTCGAAATGTGCATCTTGGGGTTTGTTCTGATGACTTTGTTCTCTTTGGAACCTTCGCTAAACAATACTCATGTTGGCCGGTTATTGTAACTCCCTATAATTTTCCTCTGTTGATGTGTATGAAGAAGCCATATATGTTTTTGAATTCATTGATACCAGGCCCACGTAGTCTGAAGAAGAATATTGATGTGTACTTGCAACATTTGATTAAAGATGTGTGTTGAGACGTGGCCCGTTTATTTCATAAACGGGCATAAGTTCCACATCAGTGACTAGGATTACGACAAAGTAAAAAATAATAGTGGAGTATGTATTCAAAGTTTAGGATCAACCGAGGTTGAATGTGACTTTTATAGGGTGTTACATGAAATCATTCAACTGGAATACCTTGGATGGCCGTGCAGAAACATTGTTTTGTTTAAGTGCGAGCGGTTTGACACTACACCTTAACGTGGGACTCGGGTACATAAACAATATGGAATAGTTGAGGTCCGTGATGGTTGCTGATATGGGAAGTTTAACCCGTTCATTCTTACCTCCCAAGCTGATCAAGTTTACTACACCCCTTACCCAACAAAGTCACGGGAGAAAACGGGTGGTTGCCAATTCTAAAAATCACACCACGACGCATCATTCATTATGTGCTTGATGATGTCGAAGATGCATTGCAGGATGAAGTAGTAGTAACTATAATCGATCATGCCATAATTCAAGATGACCCTATTGACATTTAGCTGAAGACGGATTATGTGAACCTGTAGATGAACATGATGTGAATGTAGAAGAAATGAAAGCAGATAAGGATATGTCTGATAATGATGAAGACGAATCGGTGGGTACTGAAAATAGTGATTCAGAATCCGTATATGATGACGATGATACAAGTGGTGAAGAGGGAAATGATAATGAAAATTCAATGTAACATGAACGTGGAAACATATTGTATATGTAAATATATAGTTTAACTTTACTACAGTAAGTTCAATTTAAAACATATCAGCTTTTCACCCATCAATTTGATCCATTTTGACTTACTGTTTTTTTAAATAATGTCGCTAATTTTTGTCTTATTTTAACTACATACAGTTCCCACCTAAAGGGGAAGCAACATATAAATGTTAGCCAAGAAAAGGCTTATATGTGTAGATGTAAGAAGCCTTGGTAGAAGATGTGGCCAGACTGAACCGGGCTGGATCATCACAGCTGCATTGTGGCGATTCATAGGCTTCCACCCAACAATTGAATGTACCAAACTCACTTCCATGTATAAACAGGTCTTTTCCTCTTGATCCCCGAGTTTGTGATCAGAGTTGATGTGCTCCACCCCCAATCGATTTACCCAACGGTGCCAATTCCAATATTCAATTATCGGTTGCACAGACCATAACTCAACTATAATGGTATATGGTCTACAGTATGAGAAAGGAAATAATTCATTTGAAATGTTTGAACATGTACTGCGTGCAACTTCCTTTCATCTGTAGTAACATGCTTGGTCACTCGATGCTTCACCACCCACTTCAAGCCATATCATGACTGGTCAAGTGTGAGCCATACGAATCTTTAAGTGTGGTGGCATGAATTTGAGGTGAAGTAAGAAGTATTAAGAAGTATTATTTTTCCATCTTTGTTTTAAGAAGTAACCGCTAATTGTTGATGCCTTCTCTTTTAATTACTTGTAGGGGTTATGTGAGTGGGATCCAACTCACCATAATGAGGTATATTGCATTTAGCACATGTTGGGAGCTACTCACTACAAGTCGAAGATGCCAGACATTCGGCGCTAAAAAGGACCTGTGAAATGGTGAGCTAGAGCTTCATTCATGACTGATGCACAATATGCAAAGATAGAGGCATGGTAGGCATCACCTAAGTTTCAGGAACGATCAGCTAAAGGTAAGACATGTTGGGCATCATCCTTTGAGAAAAACTCTTCTTCTACGGGTGGGTTCAGTCCTGCTTATCTAGGGGGCTCTATTTCGATTAGTGCCCACCGAGAGTAAATGGTAAAATTCCTCTACCTTTTTAACACACATGTCAAGTTATTTATGTTTTAGTATAATTTATCTAACTAACATATAATGTACTGGTTATAATTTATCTAACTAACATATAATGCAGCGGGTGAAAGACCTGGAGAAGAAGGACCCTGGCTTGCTCAAGGTTCTCCAACAAACCCATAAGAAAAAATGTGGGGAATACGTTAACAGACAGACTGAAGAACTAGCTGTGATTTATAATTCAGTTATATATGAGATTTTTAAATCTAAAATTATGGGAAAGAACAGTAGTAACCTATGTTCCATGTTGGATGTGTAGGCAAAAATCACAACTAAGATCGAGGAACAAAAGTAGCAGATGGGTGAAGGAGAAGGCTTAAAAGAGATTGATGAGGCTGTGATTGTGAGTGCAGTAACTGGTGGGAGGAAAAAAGGACATTTATTCAGCCTTGGATCAGAGTAGCATGCTGTGGTAGGATGTCAGCAACCAAGCTATAGCCCTGTACCACATGTCGATCTCACTCAAACAGCTGAGTTTAATGAACAAGTGCTGCGGGTTGTAACAGAGGGTACAGCACAACAGGCTTCATATTATGAGCGGAAGTTGGAGCGTCTTAGGAGAAGACAATGAGCTGAGATGGAGTACATATGTAAATCACTAAGCATTTCTCCACTTGCACCTGCTCAAGAGAATATGAATGCCTTAGGCTCGGATCATGATGACATGAGGTCTACATGAGTTTGTTATTGCCTGGTATATCAGTTATATGTTTATGTTTATAGAACTTTAGTCTACTACTAGGATGACTAGAAGACTATATATGTTCATCTTGACCAACTATTGCAGTCTTATCACTTAGAGACATATTCAGTGAACATAATTATTGACAATTACGTATGTTGATGAGAAAAATAACTATATTTCTATCTTTGTAAATAGATTTAGGAATAAACAGAGACAAGATGTTGTACTTATGTCGATCACGTATATGTGAGTTGTCTTGCGAGGGAAAATATGAAATAAGCAGGGGCAAAAAGATATGAAACTGTGTTTCCAACGGCCTCAGCCGTTGGAATATTCAATCAAATTTTGCTGCATTTTGTATGTTTTGGTAATGGTCAGTTGCTGGAGATTTCCAACAGCCTGGCAGGTGGAAATTGGAGGCCAAGCTGTTGGAAATTTCTAACGGCTCTAGCCGTTGATAAAAACAGAAAACCATAGCTCATAGATGGCTGTTGAAAACTTTTAATGGCCAATTTTCCAACGGCCTGGCCATTGGAAATTGCAATAACTTTGAGTTAGGCTGTTCGAAATTTTTTTTCTTACAGATGTTTTCCCAACACATACTTTTCCAATGGCCAGCCGTTAGAAATTCATAATTTCCAACGTAAGGCCATTGGAAATGGCCGTTGCAAAATGAGGTTTTTTTTTTAGTAGTGCCTGCTTCATCCTCACCATTTATTTTCCCAAAATCTGGGAATTAATGTGGCGGAACAGGGCCCCAGTGCCCTGAATTGTTAACACTGGTAGGCTCTAGGGAACTATGATCCCACTTCAGTTACAGTTGGCTAGTTATTACTTGTAAAATACCTTAAATCATTACGTGCAACTAGTTACTCAGCCTACCCTGCATAAGAGATATGCATGCGTTGTCCTGGCTATGCAATAATAATTAAATTAAAACTTCATCGAAAATAGTGCCGCGGCAATTAATGAAA